>LR736867.1:8617809-8700319 GCA_902654985.2 Oryctes borbonicus | reverse complement strand
TATTATTATTATTATTATTATTATTATTATTATTATTATTATTATTACATGTGTAACTCAGAGCTTCGAGTTTGGTTAGTAATTTGTTGTAAAAATATCCCGTTGAAATTGCAAAAACAAGCCTAATGATGTTTATAGCATTTGCGATAACTTTATTGTGTAAAGTACAAGAGAACTGTTACTAACTTTGTTCAAAAACTCGTATTTTGCATACTTCAAAGTGAAACTTGAAGATCAAAACAAATCCTGAACACTTCATGTTGAACAAGGAAAGCTCTCTTTAGAATACTGATGATATGGAGAGAGCACAAGAAAGAGTGGGCAATAAAACCAGTACTCCATGTTATTGATATTCCTATTGATAGCACGATAAGTGTTACAAAGTGTTATTGATGACGAGGAAGATAACGAAAGCCTTCATGCGGAGATTGATGTGTTTCAACCTTCATCTTCAAATCAAAATGTACCTTAGCTAGCTCGCAAGATCTTGTCGGAGATTTAGGACTTTCCAAAGATCTCTCTGAAATACTAAAATCTAACCAAAATAATGGTGATATAGCTCATGGTATTAATGGAATCACTCCCACCAAAAACAACCTGAGAAGAGAAAAATATTAGCCAACGAACGGTTTCTGCCTACCCGGCGTCATCAGCGTTGAGGTGGTTTGGCATTTGTATTCCAATTTCACTACTTTTTGGACGGCATTACTATATCTCTTGGCACTAGGTGGCGACAGGAAATAGAAAGCGATCAAAACAAACTGATAACACTGGATAGGCAGAAACATGTCCGTTGGCTAGTGCTTCCGTCAACACCATGAGATATATTAGCATTATTGGGTTTGGTTATTGTTTCCGGATGCTCTTTTCATGTGTATTACTAAGATCTAGATTAAAACAAAAACACTTGCATGCTCCTGGGTCCGCGTTTTATTACTTTCGTAATTTTGTCGAATATTTTGAATTGCATGGACCACTTGTGTATTGTAAAAATATCGGTAACTTAGTTACTTCATTGGTACTTGCAAATATAGGCCCGCTGACTGAAGACTTTTCATAGGCCCAAAAATGGGGCTTTGGCGCGGTTCGTTTACGTTACAGCAACTTTTATGCTTCTATTCCTGTTCGCCATTCAACCCAATTGAAAGAAAATTACGAATATCTTCTCATAATAATAACCTATAAAAATTACAACTTTCTACTATGGGGCGAACTAAAAATTTTAAGCCTACTTTTAGGTAAGCAATCAAGATTCACGAAATATCTAAGTTTGTTGTATCAATAGAATAGCTAGAGATCAACACCGCGTCAAGAGAAATTTGCCAATTTGCGTCAAAGTCTAGTCTGCAAAAGAATTATTCTCCACTGTATATTAGACTGGTCAAATGACGCAATTTGTTAAAGCGTTGGACAAATCAGGCCGATGTTCTCAATTCTTCTGTAAAACATTTCTTGGTCTATCAAAAGCGAGGGTTAAAGAAGGTCCTCAAATTAGAACCCTGATGAGTTTGAAGCGATAATGGGAAGCTTTTAGGGAAATGTCTTCCAAATTATGTGGACATTGTGGAGAACATGCTGGACAAGTTTAAAGCATTTACATTATTTTTTTTGTAAACAGAATTTTAACAATAAACAGAATTTTTTGTGCAAAAGACAAAGATTTTCTAAGAGCAAGGAGTAGTTCGTATTCCTTTTGCTAGGTAGCAGGCCTGTGTTATATTTATAAAACAACAGAAACTTGGGGATTTAAATTTCGAATAAAATTCTTAGTTTCTTTATTAATGTCAATACAACATAGAAATTATGAGTGAAGCACAATATACGATGTCAAATGTCCACTGTGACTCCTTCTGCATATGGTAATTCTTTTTTCAACATTTTCAGTTACTTTGTTGCTCATATTCAAATTAATTTCATCAATAACTGCACGCGTATCATTTCTTAAATCATCAGTTGTCTTTGGATTTTTGCGTGAGCTTAATTCTAACCTAACCCCTAAGGAAAAAGCTCAATGGTGTTAAATCGCACGAGTTTGAGGGGCAACCGATATCACCATTTCGGGGAATTACACAACCAGGAAATTCTTGATGCAATAAATTTACAATAATTAGCGCTATCTGTCAACACCCGATAATACCGCTCACAGTTAACAATTACTTTTTCAAAGAAGTAAGGTCTAACCACATTTTGAGATAAAAATCCACACCAATGGTTACACAGGGAGGATACAGTAGTTTCTACACAATGTTTAGGAGATTTTCGTGTCTCCAAAAGCGACACTTTTGTTCATTAACGTAACACCTATACGTGAATGGGCTTCATCGTTGAATATGATTCGTTTATAAAACTCGTCACCCAACTGCAGCCTGTTCTAAGATCCAATCAGCGAGCGCAGGGCGGTTTTGATGCTAGGCATTAGTTCTTAGGTCAATTGAATTTTGTATGGACTAGACGAAGATCTGCTGTGACAATTCATTGCAGGGATGATTTTGAAATGCCGAATTGTTGTGACCGAAGAGGAACTTTTGGACTTTCGATCACACTTTTTTTCATCCTAGCAATATTTTCAGTTGAACGAACATTACGTTCTCGTAATAAGCTTTGAGTATCAAAAGCAAAACCAGTCCGCTGAAATTTGGCAATTAGACTCCTAAATACTGTATCGCTGTATAGTCATAAGATTTCGAACAAAAACAACGAAGAGAATTGGTAACAGAACGCGCAATTTCGTTGTTCGAGGGTAAAAAGCTGCATGCATCATGAAACTTACAGCTTTCTAGATGATGTATGTCAAATATAAACCTTCAAAGTGACAGCGTTTGCAAATAATATAAAATTAAAATCCCCAAGTTCATTCCGGGACACAATAAGATAAGTAGAATTTCAATCTCACACTATCAAACTTAGTTAATTAACAATTGTACAATTTGTAGAATATGCGCAGACCTGTGACGATATCTGTTGATAAATTGCCAATACCTAACTTTATCATAAGCAAAATAATAAACGAATATTTGGTTCCGTAAAATAAAAAGCAGTCATAATTTCATCATTCAAAACCTATCTACGATATACATTAAAATTATACGGTAGAAGTATGAAGCACTTGCAACAAGAAATGTAACGTAATACGTTGTAAAACCACAACCATAACGTAAATGGATACATATTATATAAGTTTTCTTAAGATATTATTTCGTGGTTACTTAAAATGAAGGTCATTTAAGAAGTAAACGATGTAAAACTTACTAGGTTATTTCTTAAGTACCAAAGAGCGTGTAGTATTTGTTAGTAGTAGGTGTTCAAAAATTATGCCTCCTCTTTCCCTTCCCAAACGGCGCCGTTGCAAGTTGCTGTTATGTTTGCTATACCTAACTCAAGCTGTTTCTGAAACTAACTAGTTTTGAAAAAAATGTAGGCCAAAATTTAAAGGGAATTCCTTTAAGCTAGATGTAAATTGCATTTATTTTTAATCAAAACAATAGACTCGATGCTGAAGCGAAAATGATCCCCAAAAATCATATAGAGTAGGCGAAAATACAGTTTTGATTGAAACTAGCATTAAAATCTAAGTTTTAATTAAAAAAAAAAAACATTAAAAAATTAACTATTAAAGAACTCGATAATTATTACACTTTCGCTATATACATATATAGGGAAAACGTCTGAAAAGATAGGCAAACAAGGGCATCCTATTATACAAAACTAGCAATACCATTGGAAGATTAATAAAAAATAATGACAAGTTAGACAAAAAATTCAACTCATGAGTAAAGTTCGCCACTTTCCGTGCGTTTCACAGGCGTCGGTATGGGAGTGGTCGTTTCTAGCTTGTGATTCGTAATATATGCGCAAGCATCCATTATGTGTTTGGCGGCCGGTTGGAATGCACGTAATGCGCGGAATGCAGCGTAGCGAAATGCTACATATACACTATACATAATAAAATGTCGTCGATAAGTGGATCAAGGAAACGACCATTGTCAGATAAAGTGAGTGCATGAGTTTATTAAAGACTTTGCGGATTTAATATACGACGGAGCAAAAATAAAATGTTTAGTTTGCGATATATGTATCTCTCATGTGTTGGTCAAAAACGCATTGCCAAGACCACATGGGAAGTGCAAAGCTAATAATAACAAAACAGATGTACACATGATTTATGAGTAACTATGGTTGTGTGTAATCCGACGTTTACTTCGTTAAATAACGAATCATTTATTTCATTTTGGAAGAAACACTCCAATCCTACATTTCCGAACCAGACAACGTTTCGAAGGTGTGTAGCATCTGTGCATAAACATTTAGAAAATAAAATTGAAGCCGAACGGAAAAATAAAACACTGTGGTTATGTGTGGACGAAACAACAGACTGTTAAACAACTCTGTACTTAATGTGATGGCACACAAAATCGAACCACATCAACCATCATCTTGAATTTTGCTAGAATCCAGACGAGTAGAACAATGTAATGCCGAAAAAATTTCAGAAGTGATAATAAATACATTGGAAAAATTTGAACTTTCAAGAGGCCAAGTTTTAATGTTTATGGCTGCAACACAACTCTGAAATCACTGATTTCATATATTATCGATTTTATTTATACATACAACGCTGCTATAAAATGTATTATTCATATTTTTCATACGTTCATGCATATTGCTTTATTAGCAGAAAACCAAATGCACATTTCGTTCTTCCAAATAGAATAAATCTATCTACTTCTATACTTACATCGATAACAATCTAATACGCAAAGCATAAATTTGCGCATATATTACGACTGACACAACCGAACGACCACTCCCATACCGACGCCTGTGAAGCGCACGGAAAATGGCGAACTTTACTCATGAGTCTGTAAGCTAATATATGAACGTAATAAAACATACATGAGCCAAACCGAGTGATCCTTTGAACCCAAAATAACTTACGCATTTAAGAAACGGATTCTACTTTTGCAAACTATTGTTTAGAGTAGAATCATAGTTTTAATGTACTACATATTCAAGGCAAACATAATTTTTGTAGACATTCATCTATAGTTCATTCATCTATTAGTTTGACACACTAATCAATCAAAAATTTCCCTCTTAAAAGAATTCAGGTTAGTTATTTTTTGGTATGTTACAGTTTACTCAAAAATGTATACTACACTATACAAGTAACGTGATCTTTCTCAGACGTTATGTAAAGGATAATTATAAACAGGTTGGAACCGTGTATTATTATAATGGTGCGGTAAAATATTTCGCAGAATCATCTTTATCTTTAAAGTTTTATATTCTGTTTAACAAAGCGTCATTAATTATTAACTTGGAAAGCGGTATGTTGCTCACGTAATTCTGTTTTTGAATGTAGAAACAATATCGGTGGTTCCTATCTATTTACGGGGTCAATTTCGTTTAAATTATATTTCATTTTGCCAGTGTAGGAACTTTCAACATGTTTCTTTCCTAAATAATCTGCTTCAACTAACTTGTTCAAAAAATCGTAAACATTTTGGAGAATGGCCAGTCGTTCTATGCCTGGTACAGATTTCTCGACCTTTTAAAAATTAAACTGAGAATGTTTGGTATGCATGAATTTGTATCGGAGTGAGAGGCACCAAATTGTTGCAACGTATAAATTATCAATCGAAGGTGCTGCACCTGTCGTATAACAAGGGTCCCACTTAGAACTTCTTTTTTGTATTCTTCAACTCAGCTTAATCAATGATTATAGATTAATTCAAAGTGACCTCATGATGTATTTTACATGTTACCAAACAAGCAAATTGTAACTAAATATAGAAAAATGTAAATATATATTTGATCACCACTTTTTGGTGACCTGTTTGAGATAATACGACTACGGCTAGTAACAGATTGAGGAATGATATTGAACTCCGAACTGTTCTTCGTTGACCACATTGAAAGTAAGGGCATGGCTAGCCTGGTACAACCGAGGCCCTGGAAATCAGCCGAATATTTAATGAAAATTATTCCTTATTATTGCTGGATTTGCATATGAGTGAATATACTAATGGACCAACGATGGTCATGAAGTCAATAGTAGACGCATACAGGGTAATTCAGCACTTCTTTTTGGCGTCTTCTACTGATAATCAACCAGAAAAGAAGTTGAGAATCTTGCGGAAACCTTTTCTGATGACATAACACCTTTATTTAGGTCGCAAACATTATCAGTTAGAATCTCCTCCTAAAAATTAAAAACATGACTGATATGAAACAGCTTCATCGAACATAGTTCTTTGACTATTAAATACTCTGAAGTATATGCTGCTCCTGTTATAGTGTGCAGTGGCCAAAACTGAAAGATCATTTTCTGCATTAATATTGATTAAAAAGTAAGCTTTATTACTCAAAAACGCCTAAGTAGTTTTGCTTTATTGCCAATAGAAAGTGAAAGGGAACGACAGATTAACGTTGATATATTGGCCAATATGAAATCAAGAAAGGAAATCTTCGAATCTCGAGTTTTTAGTATCATAGATAATTTATTTTCCTAATGTCAAGAAAATTTGGACTTTAAATTTTGTTAAATTTTTGGCTTTGCTTTTACGCCTTTAATTGAGAATATGGTTGAACACGCTCAGGGATATATTGGCTTTCTCTTGCGGCTTACCAAAGATTTTCCTCATAATTCGAAAGATATTGCTATAGTGAGACCAATTTTAAAATTTACGACAAGAGCTTTACCGAAAATACATTAATACTTTGGAATGGGTGCAGAAGGATTTCCGAAAGAGCTTAAATTACTTTCTTTCGGGTATACAAACATTTTGTAACATTATGCAAAAATTAAAATATCTCAAAAACTGTTGACTTTTGTGTAATGTATATTTATTTTTATTATAACACGCCCTCCAAGATATACGTTTATGTACCAGTAACGCTGTATATAAAATAAATAGGATTGATAAGTAATTAAAATTAACGCCATAATGCAAGGCTGCCATGCTATATGCTCCCAAATGTATGAATGTATATGCATCCGTAATATTTTTCTTCGTAAAGACAAAAGCTGTGTAATTAATCCGTTTATATACACTGAATAGTGGGGGCATGCAAGAGTTAGTCCCAAACGTTAAATGTTTTAGTTAGGAAGAGACTGCCAACTATGAAACTGTTTATTTTTGCGCTATTACTTAGATATACTGTGCAATGTGCGAACATTCTATTTGTCAGTATGTACCCATCATTAAATCATCAATCGTACTTGCAACCGATTTGGAGGGAATTGTCATTAAAAGGACATCAAGTTGTTGCTTTAACACCCAATCCAATAGGAGATCTCGGACTTGTAAATCTTACCGAAATCGATCTAAGCGAAGCCTATCACGTTGAGGGGGTAAAATTGTTTCCTACTATCATTTCGAAGGAGTTGTCAACTAAAGATGGTCTGAAGAGGATCTTCGAAATTATGGAAAGGATCGTAGTTAAGGAATTATCAAATCCAGAAGTGAGAACACTAATCGCCGATAAACGCAGAATCTTTGACGTCGTTATAGTGGAAGTACATTATCCCGTTTTCTTTGCCTTTAGCGCAAAATTTAATTGTCCGCTAATCGCGATATCGTCTTTGGGAACGCTATTAAATGGTCACGATGCAGTTGGAAATCCTACACATCCAGCGATGTATCCGGATCTCTTCTATCACAAGAAGCGTAATTTAACGTTTTGGGAAAGATTAGAAGTAACTTACTATGGATTTTGGTTCAGATATTTCTACAAATATGAAGTTCTTAGCAGAGCCGATGAGATAGCGAAGAAATTTTTTGGAGCAGATACACCTTATATCGGTGATATCGAAAGAAATATTAGCCTCTTACTACTAAACGTAAATCCTGTATTTTACACCCCAAGACCAAACGTACCAGGCATTATTCACCTTGGACATATTTATATCAAGTCCGATAGAGAAATTTCGAAGGTACAACTTGCATTTTTTATCACATACAAATATGTTAATGAAGCAATTTATTATCAGCAACTTTTCATACTAAGTAATACCTGAATATTTTTCAGGATTTAAAAAAAGAACTGGACGAGGCTAAGGAAGGCGTAATTTATTTTAGTTTAGGCACAGTTTTGAAGAGTACAAGTCTTCCTTCCCATCTGAAGAATATTATTTTAAAGGATTTGTCAGAATTGCCGTATAGAATTCTGTGGAAGTGGGAGGCGGATCATCTACCGGGACAACCGGAAAACTTTATTATTAGAAAATGGGTACCCCAACAAGCCGTTTTAGGTAATTTAGCAAACTTTCTTTGCCTAAATATTATCCGTAGTTTCTAAATATTGCCTCTAGTATACTGTTTAGAGCTTCATAGATAAACTAAAAGTTAAATTCATACGTTATTTGGCGGTTTCATTAACATTTATTATATTCTTACGTAATATATCGTTAACGTAAATTATAAAATTGAACTTAAAATATTTAATTTATTAAACGACACATTTTAAGTGTACGGCAATGTTATAAAAAAATTCGGTAACAGTTTCTCCATTAGATTAGGGAATTTACAAAAATAAAATAGCTAGGCTTGGCAACGATTTCGATGGTCCCCAGTTGATATAAAAAACAAAAATCTCAAAGTCTCAAGCTTGTATGATGCGCAGTGAAAACTGAGCATCCTGTATACTTATATAATTTAGTTTTAGTTTTTGTTTTTAGTTTTAGTTAGTACTTATATAAGTTAGTTTATTCCCGAATATTTTTTATTTGGAAACTTTTTTCTAAATTTCTCAAGAAAGGAATTATCTTCCATCCATGCACTAGGTGAACCTGCTATATAAGAACTAGGCGTTTTCAAGAACGATTCGGAGTAAATGTTTGAACGGGCGTTCTAGGAAATCGAATTGTTGGGTCTGTTTTGTTTCAAGACACGCTTATCTAATCTAGTTATTTCGAATTTTTTACGCACCAAATCTAAGATGATGTGGTTAATCTAGCTCTACAGATAATCGAAACATTTATTTCCAGCAAGACGGTGTTCCTCTTCACAATACGAAGAATGTTAGGCAGTATTTACATGAAACATTTGAACAGAACATTATATTCACAAACGATCCAATTGTTATCTTTCTTTGAGGTTACATTACGATGTTTTGAAATTCTGAGGGAAAGTAACTACTAACAGAACAGCTGAAAAGTGGCAATAATTCATTCACCGCACAATTCAGTCACCTTTTAAAATATGCGTGAAAAGTACTTCCAAAAGAATTCTACTCATCATACGTAAAATAATCTGCTGATTCGGAAAAAAGGGTGTTTCGTCCCCTCAAATCGAGAGTAACTTGACATTCAACACTATTCCAATAAATTATAACGTCATTCAGTATAAGTCCTCCAAAATTCAAATTTTTACTTACAGCAATAAAAAAGATACAGAGTGTACCCACTCCCCATTGCCACCTTGTATATTAAAATAAATTAATAAAAGATAAAATTTCCTATTAAATAATTTGCAATAATTTTAATATTAACTACATATAACTGCACTTTCAATTTTAATTTTTCGTGCATTAGAAATGACTGGATGCTACTTCTCCCCCAAAAGGTTCCCTTCTTAATACCATCACAAAGGATTTTGCTTTCTTTGCTTCCAAATATTGCAAACACTAAAATATCGATATAGTGCCCAATAGAGAAGTTATTCGATTAATCCGGAACAATTGTTTCGAGTATTCGTGGATTCCCATTGTCAACCGTACGACGGAATGATGCGAGAAAAAGATTTTAATACGAAAAAAGTTCCTGTCTGTATCACAAAACGTAAAATCTATTCGTTTTACTCTAAGAAAAGTGACTAAAAAAGACATTTTTCTCGCTTTAGCAAATATACATTATTTTTCATATTTATTGTTGACATCCTAGATTGTTTGTTAGAATGCATTAAGATATAATTTTCTCTTACTCTACGGTTCACTTTTGACAATGTTGATTGCCCCTACACGCAATCGTTGACCCTCACGACGCCAATGAAGTAACTCATTGTGGGTTACTAGTAATCCACGTAGTTACTTGGAGCGAGCTTGAAAAGTTTAACCAAAACAGTATGACTCAAATTTGCCCATTTCAGTTAAAATTAAAATCAATTTTCTATATGCTGATTGTTTGCATATAGAATGCAATTTTCTATATGCAGACAATCAGCATACACCTTCCATTCTTACCTTAGATAAAGGCACCTCTATTATGTGATGTTACAGGATAGACCTAATAATAGGATAGGAAGTATAATGTAAAAAAAAGAGAGTAGAATGTATGGCTTATTCAAATTACATTACTCAAGAAAGAACAATTTGAGCAATTCTCACCGCTTGTGATGAGGGCTTTCTGCTAATACTGTATACTACTAATAATAAATTACAATTTATTTGCAAATTTCAATAACGTAACATCTTTTTCAAATTTTACAGCCCATAAGAACGTTAAAGCCTTTATTACTCATGGAGGTTTAAGATCGATAGAAGAAGCTATGATAAATCATGTTCCGATAGTTGGAATGCCATTTATGGCAGATCAACCGTTCAACGTAGCCGAAGCTGTCAGGTGTGGTATTGGATTAAATGTTAATCCATACAAACTAAGAAAGGGGCAACTACGTAGAGCAGTACTAGAAGTAGCAGAAAATAGAAAGTAAATTTACGAAATACAAAGTGATACAAATATATTTGTTAAACATGCCTTTATTACAGATACCATGAGGCTATAGAGAGGACTTCTACAGTACTAACTGATGATATTATGACGGGTGTAGAAAGGGCTGTTTGGTGGATAGAATATGTCGTACGACATAAAGGAGCGCATCATCTCAGAAGCCCGTCTTTAGATCTACCTGCTTATCAATATCTTTTGCTGGATGTTGTCGTATTTACTTTAACGGGATTAATGATAACCGTCGTGGTTACTTACAGAATTCTTAGAATTATTATGAAGGGCACAATTAAAGTAAAGAAGCCGTAACGAAATAAATTAATACAGAAAGTATGTACACTTTCAATAGTTTGATATGTTTACTTAAACTTACTGTAAAAAAAAAAAAAAACGAATACCGAATGTATTTAAAACAGGAAGAAGAAATAAACAAACATTTAACTTCAAAGAAGTCAATTTCTATAGTATACATATGAAATTGCACAGCCTATCTTTACAAGTAACGAAAGTGGAAAACGTAGTTTAGGACGTTACAACAAGAGTCTTACATTTTTTATTTGCTGTACACACTTGGAACCTATTAATTCTTACTCTTCGCTATCGCTGGCAACTTTGCCAGATTAATCGCTCGAATATCATAGAAACTTTCTTATTTATGATGTCTTAAACTAGCCACAGAAAATATACAGGTGTATATAAATCTGTTATTAAGTTACGTAGTGTTCTTTGCAAAATTTTGAGACGATTCGTTTACAGAAAATATATATTTAACACTGCAGAGGAATATAACGTTATTTGACAATCCAAATTGCTAATGTCGCAATGTTTACATTTTAAGTTACCTCTGTCTTATTGTTTATAAAAATGAATAATTTGAAGAAACAGAAAAGCACAACCTCAGTGACTTTGAGCGCTCAAACGAGGGCGAAGTGAACATTTTTTTAGAACGTTGGGTTACATGGTACATTATCCATATACAACATATATAATGCTTTTACTTTGGCCACATTAACTCGTTATGTAAGAGTAATATACTTGCGAGAATAAGTATGTAGGTATTAAGTTTATGAACCATTTATAACACAGTTCAATACTAAAACAATTATCATGAACATTGTTTTTATCTACTATCCCTTTTATATTTTCACAAAATATATCTCTTTAGTTATTTATAATTATAAATAAACATTATAAATGTCGTACAGGATATTCTGAAAATCTAGCCCAAACATAAACATGTTCGATTAGAAAATGTCACAATGAACGTAAGCACAGTCTTGCGATCGAGGATACCGAGGCGAAGCCGAGGTCTGCAATACATCCAATTGTAAATGACTGTTTATGTAACACTAATTTACATAGCTAATGCCAAGGAAGTAATATTGATATCTAAATAAACACAAATTTGCATCGGTTAGCATATTTTGTTTCTTCCTACTACCGGTCCAAAATTACGAGAAAATATTTGATATTTGCTTATACAAGCTGTGTCGGACTGTTTACAAGAACACCAATTTAATTTTTTTATTACGCTAGAACTTTTATTAATTATTTATTTTATTAAAATCGGATAAAAATACAGTTCTGGAGCTCGGTCCGCTTCTTCCGGTTCACTCTACATAATTTAATTAAAAAATAACGATATTCCAAAGCTCCCATGTATGTCGTATCGTCAACTCTTGCTTCGCTTAACGATTTCGATGATACTACCTATGGGATCTTGAAATGTACTATTTATATGACAACTATTCGATTCGATTTTCCTCTTATGCGACTTTTCTCGAGTACGCAATACTAATTCACATCGGTCACATATGAAGTAGTAGACAGCCGTGTATTCAACAGAATTAATGCAACATTTCTTGTACTGGTATCGTCGCCTATGCAAGGGACGTTATAGAAGGTATTGGGTGCATCCTATCCTACAGACGGGAACACTAAAAGAACGAAGATTCAAAATATTCTTTTTAAACATGAGAACCGATGAACAGAAATTTGATATCCATTTTTGATGAATTGCTCTTTACCTTCTTGTAACATGTGCTCCTTCATTCCTAGGTAAACCATTAGCGTCACACTGATCATTCATGCGATTACTGCACGAGTAAACTTTGCCAAGTGAATAGCGCTCTTAGAGTTTGATCCATTCCTCCCGACCCAACCTGTATATCTCCATAATTTGCAGAGTTGTCAATTTCTGTTATATATGGACAACTTTTGCTATATCCATGAATTATTACTTTAGGTCACTCGGGACGTAATATACCATTACATCCCGCTGACCAGGGCAACCAAGGTAAATTGCTCTTATGTCTTTCCAATCAGGACAGTAATGGGTGATTTATGTAGCCGGTAGTAAGAAATAGCTAATTATGTCGCAACGAACGTAGTATAGTTTTGCGGTCGAGGATGTTGTTTGCAGACCAAGGTCTACAATACATTCAAGACCGCAAAAATACTTACAGCCCGAATGGCGTACAATATTTTTCCGATCGCCGGTCCGAAATTTTGCAAAAATCAACATATTACGAAAATACTTGACATGTACTTGCTCTGTTATATATTGACACTTTTGCTACATTAATGTATTATTACTTTACATCCTCAGGAACGTAAAATTCCATTGCGTTCCTCCAATCAGGGCAGTAATGATTGATTTACGTAGCCTATAGTAGGAAAACATCTTTTTTTAATATTCGTTATTGTTGGCCATTTCTATAGATTTTCACTCAAGAAAAAAAATCTGTTTTACTTCCTGTACCAAAGCTCACGTATTTCCGAATTATTTGAAAAAATTCATGAAATCGTTCTTATAATTAACCTTTTAATTAATTACCTCGAAGTATTTTTCGCTATTCTTTGCTATTGAAAGAAAACTCCAGATTTTACTGGCATATCCGAAGTTCTTTGTCCAGAATTTCGTCAAAAATTCAAAACAAAAATAATATACAGTACATTCCATTACTACTTTTTAACAAAAAAGCCTTATATTAATTTAATATAATATTATGCCCTTCTCGTTAACAATTCAAAATCACATAAACACGTGTACAATGTAAGGTCGTTTTATACTTAGTTTAGAAGCCAAATATCGTCTAATGCTTACTTCCAGCGAAATAACAGTTCTGTAAATGTCAACTTAAAAAAAAGCTTAATAACTCTAAAGGTATTAGTTTCAGGACGATAGTACCTTATTACTAAAATCCAGAATAAATTAATTTTGCATACTTGTGTACATTATTTACTTAATATTAATGCATCTTTTGCATATTTCTCTTTTAATTCATACATCTTGCTTGGCGCATGAATTAAATCGTGTTGCAGTAGAAATCAGAAATCGTTTTCCTACATGAAAACCATTACTAAAGTAAACACTCTTATTAATAGAATTAAAAGAATGTTTTTGACGGCCCTCTTGCGAATTAAGTTCTATAGACGAAATTCCAGGTTTCTGAAATGCAATAATATATAACATGTTCTATTAAAAAAATACAACACTGGGTAACTACAAAATTATAGAACACTTTGTAAGTTTCAATATAGTTTTAAACTATCCTAACAATGTTATCTTAAAACAAGAAACAGATCGTTTTGAAAAATCTTTATTCACAAAAGCACAATCTACCGAGTCCGCAGAGATGACTCACCCTATATAGTTGGTTTTAATTTGAATAAAAGAGATGATATCTATTTTCGATATACTCAAGAATACAATGAAATTGAAATATATCGTCTTGCAGAATTTCAAAAAAAGATTTCAATTACTTTCAGAGATATTCAATCGGTCGTCATCATGAATGACACTGTATAATACACTAAAAGCTTGTGTACGTTGTAAACATAGTCCATCTGAAATTTGTTGCGGAAGTCATCTCACCCACCGGTATCGGATATCGATTCTTACATTTCTCGGTAAGACAGTCAGATGTCTTCCGCAATAAAATTGAAGATAATTTAACTGTAAGTGATAGAATAATTAGGTATCCGCCCGGATGTTTGGAATTCTTCTGTACTTATAACATATACATATATCTTTCGCAAATTAAAGAAATTACAAAGATATTGGTGACCTCTAGCAAATTAGACTAGAAATAACTACAATTTACCAGTTATTTCTTTCTTTTTCTTTTGGTGATCTTGAATGACATTCAACAAACAAAAATAATCTACTACATAAAACTAAACGTGTTCCGTGTCATGGTTAAACGAAAATTCGACGTTTCGCCCACAATCATGTGGGGCTTCTTCAGGAGCGATGAAAATCAACTCCAGTTGATTTTTGCCTCTGACATGATTTACATGCTGAGTTGCCGTAATAAACTGCTTCCCGTTCAGTTAGTTTCGCTTCTGGCGTGGTTTACATGTTGAGTTACCGTACTGAATGTTGCCTACCACCTTTCCCTCCCCTGAAGAAGCTGCATATAATTGTGGCAGAAACGTCGAATTTTCGTTTAACCCTGGCACGGTCCGAACCCGGAACACGTTTAGTTTTAACTGACTCTGGCCGTGGAAGCCTACGTTGTTAATGTACTACATAGTTTACTTTAATGTATCTGCATACCAGGTGTACAAGCATGAAATGTGGGTTTCAGACAACAGATGGTGCACCAATGCAGTTTGTGCTATAAAGATTTGATACTGCGCCATTTTGTTGTGTCATCAACAAGTGTCAGACGCGCACAAGTGATAATTTGGAAAAGTGTGTGCATAGTGTTGTGTTGTTGTGTTCAATATGTCGAAATTTATACCGAACAAAGAGCTTTCGCGGACAGCATTAATTTTTTGTTTTCATTTGAAGAAAACTGCTGCTGAATCATATCGATTACTTCAAGAAGCTTATGGTGGACGTGCTCCATCGCAAAATACGCGTGAACGATGGTTTCAACGTTCAAAAGTGGTGACTTCGATGTTGTAGACAAGGAAACCTCCAAAAAAATACGTAGATGTGAAATTGCAAGCATTGTTGGACGGAGATGATTCGCAAACACAACTCGCCGAGTAATAGGCAACAAGCTGTTTCCAATCGGCTACGGGAGATGGGAAAGATTCAGAAGACCGGTAGATGAGTACCACATGAATTGAACGACAGGCAAATGGAAAAACGCAAAAACACATGTGACATTTTGCTCGCTTGGTACAAAAGGAAGTCATTTTGCATCGTATAATTACAGGGGATGCAAAGTGGATTTATTTTGAGAATCCCAAGCGCAAAAAATCATGGGTAGACCCAGGCGCACCATCCGCATCCAGCGCAAGACCGAATCGCTTTGGCAGAAAGACGATGCTCTCTGTTTGGTGGGACCAGAGGGGTGTGGTCTATTATGAGCTGCTAAAACCTGGGAAAACGGTTGATACTAAACGTTACCAACAAGAATTGAGCGATTTGTACCGTTCGCTGCTTAAAAAAATGCCAGAATACCGAAAGAGGCAACACAAAGCCATTTTTCTTCATGACAATGCTCCATCACATATGGCAAAATCGGTTCGCAACACGTTGGAAGCACTCAGCTGGGAAGTTCTTCCCCATGCGGCTTACTCACACTTGGCTCCTTTCGATTACCACTTGTTTGCATCGATGGGTCACGCACTTGCTGAGCAGCGCTTTGGTTCGTTCGAAGACGTGAAGAAATGGCTCGATGAATGGTTCGCAGCAAAAGGGAAAGTTTTTTACTGGCGTGGTATTCACAAATTGCCCGAAAGATGGGAAAAATGTATAACAAGCAATGGGGCATACTTTGAATAAAGCACTTTTTATTATTCTTCCGAATTTAACATGTTTTTTTAGAAAAAAAATCTGCATTTCATGTTTGTACACCTGGTATAAAACATATATGTATCTATGAATATTTATTTAGTCTCCTAACGAAAATCATTAGAAAGCTAGTTACCTAAATGTAATACAGACTTAAGCTAAGTAATTTTGTACATGATATCTCATATAAAGAAAACGTATTATTCGTAAACGCTCTCTATTTAAGATTGGATGTTTAGTAAAGTTACACCTGTCGCGCTGTTGTATACTCGCTTCGTAACCTATATTACAGCGTGCAATACACCGCGTTAACAAGTTCATTTTCATACCCGGAAATGTCAGGCTAAAGTTTTATTAAATATTTACGGTGATAAATTACATAATCGTAACCTAGAAAGTGATCGACTAAAATGGAAGCAGCACTACGTAACCAAAATATCTGTTACAAAAATTACCTAATTTCGAAGGGATCGTCCATTAATTGCACGAATGAAACAAAACACGTGTTTTGAAAATGGACCTCTACTGTTCACCGCTCTGACTACCAAATCCAAAGCAATTTGGACGATTACGTTTTAATTCAGAAATCTTGTAATGAGTTGAAATTAGGTAAATCAATTGTAAACGGTAAAATGCAATTATACGTCATTCTGTTGCGAGTTGGATTTACCCTTAAAGATAATGAGAATAATTACCGTTTCTGCATAGTGAAAAGTTGTAATTTAGCGCGTATCGTTTATACGGGGAACAATTTTAATAAACAAAGAACGTGGCTAAACATTGATGGCTATAAGCATGTGCCCACGTTTTTAAATGAACAAAGGCACATGTATTAAAGAATACCATAAAACTTTATTTTAAGCTTGCATTAGTCACATACTTTTAACCAAAAATCATAAAAAAAAATTACATTAACGAGGATAACACATTAAATTTTTATTGTATTAGCAATCCTATAGCTTTTTACCGTTAGAAAGAAGGCCTTGTGGGGTTATTCCCTTGCCGTAACCTTTTCTCTCAGGTAAGAGAACTAACGAGGCACAGACAGAAGGGTTTGTCCCTCGTCAGTTCTCTCACCTGATTCCAATTCATTTCTCTTTTTGCTACTACCTCTCTTATCCCATCATTCAATGTTTTTCCTGATACTGCGTTTGCGCTCTTCCCTATTATCCCTATACCTTTGTTTCATGTTACTCTTCCATCTAGCAAGCGTTATCTTTTACTTGTTAAAATAAAACGCATTCACCACCTTACCGACATCATCATCTTACCACGCCTCCCCCCCGTTCACATTACTGTACATTTTTAAATTCTTTTCAAACTTTTAGGATGAGTTTGCGTAAATTGATGAAAACATTAGTTTTCTATAAGTCATCTTCATTTTTTACCGGTACAAAGCTCAAAACATCACGATGTGGTTCATCTTTTTCCGATTCAGAATCTATTTTAAATACAAATATTCCTATATCATAATTTTTTATATATTCTGGGCTAAAAAATATAGAGCAACTTAATATTCTCTGTAGCTATTTATAAGGAAATAGTTTCTACTTTGATTTTAATACTATGTTGGGCAAAGATTAGATTAGATCTATCCCACTGCGACCTTTTCAGATCTATTGTGGTTTCCCTCTCATTAGAGCATTTACATTAGCTTTGCTTTCTTTGCTAGATTTAGCAGTCTTGTGAGTGATCCCCCTACATAGGTTTCGGCTTTTGGTATTCCCAGCCCATTTCTGAGAGCCGTACTCCTGCCAGTGCTACACAGTCGCACAGCACATGAATGGCAGTCTCCTTTTCCGCCTGGTAGAATCTACATGCTATTTCCTCGGTCAGGCCCAGATTACTCATGTGCTTCTTGAGAGTACAGTGTCCCGTTAGCAGGCCCACTACTGTTCTAACGGACTTGGTGTCTCTGGTTAGTAGGTCCAGTGTAAATGTAGGCTTATGTCCAATCAGAAATTGCTTGGCCTGTCTCTGACCTGAGATAATCTTCCACCAGTCTCGAGATTTTTCTTTTCATTGTTATTTGTTATTCTCACCGAGTGCATTGGGCGATTTTCAGCAGTTGACGAGCCTGCTTGGGATAATTCGTCTGCTTTACATTCCCTCGATGGCCTTCATGTCCTGGTACTCAAGCCAGGATCACCTTGGTTAGGTTTCCCAGCCTATTGAGAGCATTCATGCAGTCCCACACCAGTTTCGATTCGCATGTGTGGAGTCCAACGCTTTTGTTACTGCTTGACTGTCTGAGTAGATAACAATAGATCGATAGTTATCTGCTTACCGGTCTAATTTTTCAATACACCCCAGCACTGCTACTATTTCGGCTTGAAATACTGTGGCGCTTTGAATTAGGCTTAGTGACTTAGATATTTTAGGTTAACTCCCACAAATCCTGGCTCCGACTCCATTCTTTGTCTTTGGGCCGTCTGTGCACCAGATGGATACGGCCTTTATAGGCGGGCCTTTCTTCCATTCTTCTCTATCTGGTATTACCGTGTTGTGTTGGCCAAAACGACCAAATAAGGTAAACGATAATCCAGCAGTAGTCGCCTATACAAGATATGTAAATATTAACAATAAGTAATAACATTTTATTAAGTAAAGCATTTTTATGCCTGCTTTACAGTCACATTAAAATTATGCAGATGTAAACTGGTGGAGGTTTCTCATACAGAATAATAATACGAACCGAACATTAAGGAAATTAGCAACTGTAGATTTTCCTCTGTTTTATAGGGTCATATTTTCAGTATGCCTGGTAAGTAGGAAAATTCCTCTGGTTCTTTACAAGGGAATAAGTTCGGACAATGGATGCACGCGTATTATGTGTATATAGTAATTATCGTAGTAATGGTAATCAAATTTCTGCAAGGTATCATCTCATCGTTCCTCATATCGTCATAATTGTCGATGATCTCACCGGATGTTTCTTCGTGTAGAACGCTTACAATAAGGAGAAAGCTAGGAACTAAGAGTATTATCAAATCGTATTTAAATAAAATATTGCACGCATTAGAGATTGGATAACATTTTCTGTGGATACCACCGGATACTCAAGATTTATTTCAATAATTATAGTGTTTTACAACACCATAACGATAAGAATATTGGTAATTATTAAACGATTATTAATTGATGAAATTACACATTGATATGTCTAAATTTATATTGAATCTCGCGCTAGGAAGATTTCACGTTAATTTGGACACTTTCGAAAATGAGAAGATAAAATACAAAAGAAGTTATTGTCCCGCTTCACCACTACCGTCGTTGATGGACTTATATTATCCTTCTAACTTCCTCGCTCCCTAGATAATAGGCCAGCAAAAAGAATCTTACTCTAAAAATCGAGCTCTTAACCACTACAGGGACTTTTACATTTGATAGGTGCACAAACTAAAGTTACTGATGTGTGATATGTGCATATCACTGATGACGATTAACCTCTAGGTCATTAGTCGTAACATTACAATACATTCTTCGTATACATATTTAAATCCGATACTATACTGGAACAAAAATAATATATTGAGGTAAATAGAAAAAAGTGTACAGATCATCCTCAACCCAACTGAATGCCATCCATAAAATGAATTAGAATGAGAGTATTAATGTAGGACTTGTCGTTGTTTTTTAGATGTATGTAATATAGTAACCAGGTGGTAAATTATTCTAATTGTTGGCTTTCAACTTGCCTCAAGTAAAGAGATTTTGCCTCTTTTTTTTCCATTTACCTCAATATGAATTACTCACACAGAGTCAATATGGATTATTTAAACAAATTATAGTTGAATTAACAACATAAATAATTCCTGAACGTTGATAAATGAAAAAAGGACCAAATCTCACAAATAATTTTATTTTGCAACTAGACTACCGACATCACACATCATAAGACCCAGATACCTTAGACTAAGGTTACAAATACATCCAAAGATCAATTAATATAACAAAGGTAGTGCTACGCATCATTAGAAGAACTATTTCAAACAGGTAATTTATATAAATAAAACAATTCTATCAATAATCTGGGCCTCATCATGATGTGTGATGTAAGCACGAAATCGGGAGCGTAATCATTAAATAAAGATATTTGTGAGAAATGCTCCCTTTTTTATCTACGTTTAACTACTGTTAGCTCACACCATGATCAATGTTAATAAATAAATAATAGCCACAAGCAATTTTCCTCTAACAAGATCAATTTAGTTTAGTCAAACGTATCGGTTAATAATAACGTGTCATTAATTTGAATGAAATTTTGGCATCCATCAAAATAGGAAGATCCTACTTGTAACCGAAAAAAGCGACACAGGCATAGCTTTAAATTTTTCAACCCTTAAGAAGTTTTTGCCACCCTAGATTTACTTTTCTGCCGGGTGAGTACCGCATAAATCAACGTAACTCTGCAAAAGTTAGATAAACCGCTTTTCAACCGCTTTATTATAAGCGATAAAATACAAATTACTTAAAGCAATCTTGTGGAAAATACCACGCATATACAGTTTGCTCGGTCAACTTGGTATTTATATATACCGCGTGCCAACGGTAAGTAACCACTTACAGCCTGTAACTTTTTAACTACTTGTGATAAAAATTTGAATTTTGAGCGAATTGAGAACGTTATTTTTTTTTTAAGATAACTTGAAATATCTAAGTTACTTTCGGTTTGATCGAAAGTATTCCTTTTTTTGATTTTTAAATGAAACAACTTGTAATTTTTTACATTATTTAAATCAGCGATTTATTTACGCAGGATGAAGCCATCTCTAATTTTAAGAGCAAAACTAGATATAATGACCTTATGACCCTCATAAATCGTTTCTGTTTTGAATTGTCACTATGAGCAATGATTCAAATCTAATGATTTTTTCTATTTGTTTTTACTTAAAGTTTCAAAACATCGTCTTTTCATAAAAGCCCACTTTGTTTAAATATAGCCAGGGTGAGTCTTATTAATTTATTTGACTAAAACCTTTAAAAAATAAAGACTCAGCTTTAGAACACAGTATTTTAAATTTCTATAATTTTTATAACTAACGCCGAACACACAATAAAATATCTAATTGATTTTACACTGATTTTTAATGAAATTCTTTTCGGCCTAAGTAGCTTTTACCGACTTGACTTTTATAATAAGTAACTACGTTGTATTTAATAATAATAATAGTCTTTATGGTCCAACAGTGAATACCATTTAAAGGACAAAATCAAACGATACAAAAAAAACAATGCAGTGCAAGATGCTAATAGTACAATGAAAAATAAACATAGCTAGTTGTTTAAAGTCATTACAGTGGTCATTAAAATTTTTCGACATGTGATATACAGGCGATCTAAGTAAAATGTTTGTCCTGGCTCTTGGAACATTCAGGAAAGTACATGAACGAGTGTTACGTGCACGTGCATTAAAGCGAATTGCGAAAGTAAGCACGGTGTATCAATTTTATTATTTAGTAAATTTAGCAGAAACACAGCGCTGTATCTATTACGTCTATCAGAAAGTGTATTAGTTTAAACACAACAAAATAAAAGTGTCGGTAATCATAAATAATAATGTCGCTTCGTTTACAAATGGAGGAAAAGTTAACATGCTTTTGATCTACGAAGAATGCAGAAACAACACTCGTGAAACCCGTGACTTATACGCCACTCCTACCCTGAACGTCGCATTCTCTGCCGGAAAAATGGAGCAGCAATTTTATGCAATAGCATACAGACCACTAAAACAATTGATGAATTAAAATTTTCTTTCTCCTCGTGCACTACTACTACTACATAGTTGATGCACTTTTATGCCTTGGAGATTTAAATCTCGATTTGTTACGACCAGATACTCCTCAAGCGGGATATCTTCACTCTACGCTTGAGTCTATCGGGTAACAACAAGTAATGAATAGGCCAACTCGAATTACTGCTACAAATTCTGCACTCATTGATTTAATTATGACATCGGATGCCTCTTTGGTCGTTGCTGCAAAATCGCGGGATTCGATGAAATAATTCACGCCAAACGCAACAAAAGGAGAGAAAAAAGTACACTAACACACGGACATATTTCTGCCTACCCGGCGTCGTCAACGTCATCTCTCCTTTTGTTGCGTTTGCCGTGAATTATTCCATCAATACCATGAGGAAGCTAGACTATCTTAGTATTATATATATAGGTCCACACTGTAGTTTTACCGAACATTTTCGCTTGTAAAAAAAATGGGAAAAAATATTTATCGTGGATGTGAAATTTTCTCAAAAAGCAAGTGTTAATTTAATACCCACTAGTGTTAATTTTAACACTCGCTAGTGCTAATTTTAACGTCCACTAGTATTAATCATAAGAATGATGTACTGGGTATAAAATTTACATTTTTAGATGGTTTTGGGTGTAAACATATAAGGGCGTTTTCAGGTAGAAAAAAAAGAAATAAATTTAGCCTTTAACTATACATTTATATCGAAACATACTACAGCTATATTTTATTAATGTTTTAATTTAAATATAGTCGACATTTACTGCGCCTAACCGTAAATTAACACCATAAATCGCCCTATTAAAACTGATAGATAATAGTAAGGGACAACTGCAGCGTATGGCGGTGGCCTAGGTAAAAGCAACAAGACGTGATCCCAGTTACAAAGTGAAGGCGTTACTTATAATTAGAGGCAATTTACATCGTATCAATCCTTTTCACACTGAATGAATGTAATTTCTTATTTTCAAATGATCGAATTAAAGTGCAGCAGTGCAAAATTAACACTGTTTAAGTAAAATATCATAAATCAGGAATCTTTGGAGATGATCGAATTTATTTATTTGACCGTGAACAAATAACTTGAAATTTCCTTATTATAATTAGCAAGATTCCACGAATTTCCAAGTACACAAATATTAGAATAAATAAACATTGAAAGTCACCTAGGAATTGACTTTTATTATTGATTATATAGCAATATTTTGGTATATTTCCCTGTAATCTTTTCCTAATAAAACAGTATAAGCCTGGGGGAAAACTAGTGAAAGTAAGAAAAGTATAGCCTTCAGCGAAGTGCAAGACACCGCAAACTACCGCGATGACTTACTTAAACGGTTAAAACTCGTTCTTCTCACCCAGAGCAAAGAATGCGCACACGTTATGATGTAATATTTATTTGTGTGTACCTACATTTGTAATGATTGAATGATCGAGCCTGGAGAAAGTGTTCTCAATCAAGTTATTCAGCCTGAAATTCGTCCGACTTACGCATTCGTTTTGATTGTTAATTTCTTAATAATCCAGAACGATTACTGACCAAAACTTTTAATAAACCGTTTCTGGAGAATTACTTGTAGCAGTTCTCAAGTTGACAGCAATAGTAAAATATAATGATTTAATTTTTCAGCTAATTAGTATTGTTAGATGTATTGCGAGTTTCGGTGCGCTACTGAAGAACAAAATGAATTATGTAAGGCCAAATAATATTAAGTTCAAATATATGTACCGGAGAGAAAATTTGAATTTTCTTCCGTATTTCTTTTTTTCTTTTCATTTATCATTTTGCGTATCTTATTTTTCATACTTTATTACCCTTTTGTTCTTGTTATTCTCTTATTTTCTCCTCGCTAACCACAGCCATACACTTCATTTATTATTAATAATTCCATAAATCCCAGAGCTAATTTGAATTTTTTCGAATTATTAGTCAATAAAGTATTTCGCAAACATATAGCGCATCACTCATTGCTATAAATATTTTCCTGCTAATCGTATTTCTATACAGGGTGAATCGGGAGGGACGGCCCAAAATCCAGAAGTGTAGAAATAGTGTAAAAGAACTCATATGTTCTTATCCGATTTCTATGTATTTTCTAGTTATAACGTAATAACAAATAAACAAAATTTCAGAGGTACATTAACAATCTTTTAATCATAGCGTTCCCTTAATAAATGTTAAAAAATACCTACGTTGACCTCTAAATATTTTATGCTTCATTTGCGAAGAACCGCTCTTGCTCTCCTCATTGCTTCATGTCTTTCTTTAATATCGACTGCAGTATTTTTAATACATGCATTCCAACTTTTACATTGTACACTTAATTTTTGAAACGACCTCAAAAAACAATAGTCTAGTGATTTAATGTCTGGAGGTGTTGGAGGCCAATTAACAAGACCACGTGTGCTGAAAATTACTTTCAAGTGTTGCGTGGGAATTTTCGTCTGGCCTTACATAAGGGTTCCCAGTATTATTAATGCCGTCACACGTGAATGTTGCTTCATCCGTAAAAGTTATGCGCGATATTATTATTTATCCACCTGCAAGATTCCATACGCTTAACATAATTTTCCGGTTAAAGGTGGTGTATACGTTAATGTGGAAACCGCTGACGACATACATATAAACAACAACAACTGTAACATTTGCATTACACAAGCCACAAAGGAACGCTATATTTGCATATTCTAAATTTGAACAAGTGTTTGGAATCTTCTAAAAAAAAAATTTACAAATTCGAAAATAAAGCGGAAATTTAGACTATTTACAAGAACTTGTAAACAAAGGTAAATCGGATAAGAACATATCAGTTTTTTTTTAGATTATTGTCACGTGTACAATACTCTTTTCTAGTTTGTTTGGTTTCTATGTATTTCAATATACAAATATAAGTAACTAAGAATAAGATTTAGTAAAAGGTTGGTATAAAGAAAAAATAGAAAGTCATTTTACTACCAAGATGATATATAATATGTGCATACATTATTTTTAAAGTTCTTTCTGCCATCATACTTGGGTTTGTCTACGAACTGGGAATTACCAGAGCGCTTTCGACAAAATCCGAAACATGAAATAAAGAGAATGTATACACAACGTGACCATCTAGTACGTGGGCGAAAGATAATTCCTTTCTTAAGCAAGTTCCGCACAACATAATATTATCTCAAAGTATATAGGGTGCTATAAATGATACAAGCTTGAATTTTTGAAATGGATGAAATGAAATCCTGCATATTATTACATTTACGGATGCCCCCCCTCCAATTAATGTCAACTTTCATGAATGTTTCTTATATCTACCTTAGTTTTCGAAGTTTAACATAATTTAAGGTTTGCAGCTGTTTCTTTAGCGTCTTACACGTGTATTTGAGTGTTTCTTGGAGTTTTCCGCAATATATCGATAATTTTATTATTATTATATCAGCTGGCGTCTACAAGATGGGCATCGAAATCATTGCCATGGCTGATTCATACTATTTCATTTTTTTTTTAAAGGAACACCTGCATATTTTTTAAGGATCTGATAAACTGTTCTAGAATTTTCCTTATAAACATTTTCTTATACCTAAAATGTATTGTTCTTCAAGAAATTAAATATAAGACTATACAAACAAGTCTTCTGCCAAAATGCGTAGAATAGTGCGTCAAAATACTGTAAACTCTTGTTTTTCTGTAAAATTTAATTTATGCATACAATTTTTATTGGAAGTGAGCATTTTTTCCTTGTATTTTGTACAATGTCTACGTTACGGGTAGGAATAAAAATTTCACAAATTCACATAAAAGTTATATTCCAATCACCGTAAACATGTGCACTAAGGAGAACTTCGAGGGGCAACCCTACGCATTTTCACATACAGCAAGGTAACACCAAAGGTCCATAAAGTCTATGCGTATAATGACGAATGTGTACAGAATCCAAAGCAGTTTGCACTCAGAAACCACATTACTTTATAATAGGTCCTAAACCACAAAAAATAAGGGAACTGGAAGGATCAAAAACGAAAGATCTTGGCGAAAAGGCAGCGAATACATCTTACTGTCTGTGAAGAGTCACAACAGAAATTTAGAAAATGGAAGGGAAAACAAAACGTCTCTATCTAATAAAACACACCGGTACAAAATCAGGCGAAAACATCCATATCTAGCATACCAAATAGCGCAAGGATTATGTTAACGTTCACTAAAGGAGATGTTAAAATACAGGCAGGTTTACTAACACGGCATGCAACTCTAAAACGTTATTTAGACAGTAGACATTCTATGCAAATGAGATGCCACAACATCATTACCTTGTTAGATCTGCTTAGGTCGCAATGACTACAAGCGTCAGCGCCGTATCCTATAGAACGCAATTGTGAAATGAAGGTGTTTATGTTTTAGATACATTAATGATCAAATATCACGAACCACAACTTTTTAACCTCTAATGTAGTTGTAATACCTAACTGTTGCCCTGCACTGTGATTATTAAACTATTTGCGACTTTCCAAGTAAAAAAATCTTCCTTTATTCCATTTACACCCTGTATATCGCATTTAAATAATAGAATTGGAATCGGTTAGTAATTGTAGATTCGCTCAAAGTTCGTTGGATACACGAATTGCACCACGTATTCTTCTCTGTTGCAATAGGCCGTGTACGATGTAGTCCAAACTGAGCGCTCTTATGAAATGAGTTTGAAAGAACTTGGCTGTAAGTGCAATTAGTATTGCAGCAATAGTAATATTAATTGAAATCTGTATTCTCACTGGAACGTATTAAAAAGCGATTTAAATACAAAATATATGCTTGCACAAAATCCCGGAAATTTCAAAATATCTGGTGTACTGCATCGATCTTGCCAAATGCGTAATTATAGTCCCCTTATTCAAACACTAATAATTAATTCGATAATACTTACGAACCGTATGAATATAGTGTACTGATTTCAACAGGTATTGTAATGTTACTTGAGCAATATATACATATACATATACTGCATTATTTCGTAAATCCAAAACGCGAGCTATTATGTATAACTCTTACGATCTCCGCACTCTTGGGCACCGTAATAGCAGCTGGTCATTAGAAAATATTGCTACATCTCATAAAGTGTTAGAAGGCAAGCCTTAGTTTAAATACGAAAAACAAAAAGTATTAGTTTAGAACCGAAAGAAAAATAAGCTAAAGCGGTGTGACAAATGAAACCATTATTAACCTTATTTATCAGCCACTGCTACAAGAGTAAAGCAACTGGAATTCTTATCAAGTTTACTCGTGCGTGAGTTCCAAATAGAATAAAGAAAAAAGTGGCACCAGGCTTAAGGTTGATAAAAACGCACACGTTTTGTTTCACATTGCGTCAGATAAAGGAAAAGAAAACATACGCGTGACTGCTGTATCGTCGTCGTTATAAAAAACAACAACACAGCTACTGCAATGTAAATATACAAGATGTATTACTTATGTATGTTCTCAGTCGATATAAGTGAGGAAAGATAAACAAAACAAGTTACTAGATAGCGTAAACCGCATTCAGCATACGAGGATGGTCTGAAAACGTTCTAACCTAACACAGAAACAGATGCTATTTAGCAAATGTAAGTCTATACTTTTCCCAGCGATACTCCCATCTCTTTAATCCGTCCAAATAGTAGTTGACTTCTTGTTCTGCAAAATAAGCGTTTAGGATGAAAATCTCTGTCTTCCGAGTGAAAGTTTGAGCCTAGGAGATAAAAAATTTCTTAGGGCCGAATTTGGTAAATAGGATGGATGGTCTATCAATTCTAACCCCAATTCGTAAATTTTTGCCATGGGAATCACCGAAGTGTGAGTTGTCGTGATGGAACCAAAACCTTCAAATGTGGCCCCTTTTCTGCAATTTTGCCTTCAGCTTGTCAAGTAATGATGCGTAATATGCCCTCGTTATATTAATTTTTCCTTCCTTCAAGGTAATCGATTAACACAACGTTTTTGATTCTAGGTGAGCAGGCACAGCACGCAACGTGCAGTTAGATTTTTCGTGCCCAAATCTCCAATCAATAGATGACAAACACATTTTTTCGAGATGTCCACGGAAGGTGCTGTCCCTCTAATCTTAATTCAACGGCCGTCTAGCAACATCTGGTGAACTTTTCTGATGTTATCAGTAGTGGTTACAACAATTTGGCCGACCTGACCGCTAGTACGGCCACGTTTAAATTCAACTGCCCACAATTTCACTGTAGTAAATAATGGTGCAGCGTCCCAGTAAACGATATCAATCTCAGCTTTAATTTGTATATGCAAGAATTTACGGCTCGATATTTGATTTTGTCCATTTTTACAAAAACACTAACATCAACTAACACAAACGACTGTTAAATAAGAACTGAAGGTCCAACATAGCTGAGATTTTTAGAAGTATCTCTCAACGTGCGCGCAATTATATTACCAAAATATTTTTGGCAAGTAGGCGCCATTTTCACGTTGAGACTTGAAAATTTCCAAACTACCTTCCTAATCAGTTACTTACAAGTGCTGAATTTTATAGCAATAGTTACAATATCATTCTCATACTTTACATTATCGAACTACCAAGAATTATTTAAAACCAGATCATGAGAAACAAGTTTTCTTTTTTTTACAAGATAAGATAAGTCTCAACTCACCAAATTGAATTGACATATGGTCGACTTCTAACAATAACGCAGCGGATATTCCCAGAAAACTAGATGGATAAGCGGTGTAAAAATTAAATCTTAGCAAAGGGAACTAGCAAGATAAAAGGGCTTGAATGGAAATTAAAAGCAAAGTACGTTAAAAAAGACGGATATGTACATCGGGTTATTCACGTTGTTCGAGCAAAATATTATGGATACATTATTAAAATGTGGTAAAGTTTTATTAAGTGTCCTAAAAGTACAAAACATATCAAAGTTGCATTTTTTAAAACGGACCACCTTGTATATTTTTTAATTTTTGGCTCTCACCTAAACCTAACAGTTTTTGAAATATTTATATTACCAACATGTATTCCTTTTTTTACCAAATTCACACCAGAGTCTACTAATTAATTAAGCTTTATGTTGCACTTACATTAAGACTAATTATAAGTTTTAAATACGAATAACTTGTTTAATTCAAATGGAATATCTTGTATTTTATGTCAACAGAAGACGCAGAATCGTCTATCGAATATTATTATTGCTATAATATACGATATAGCTAACTATGTAGATATTTGACAATATTTCTAGGATTATGTTTCGAAAAGCTTCACTGATGCGCTCCTTCATATCTGGTCTTGTTAGAGGAGAGTTATAAACGAATCCTTCTACGTGTCCCCATACAACGAAATCCAGTGAGGTTAAGTCGGGTGATTCTGAGATTCATTTCTTCCAATCGGCTTTGGAAAATGCTCATACCACATGATCAAAATGTCCGAATCTCCATCCATCTGACGTTACATTGTTCTTCTTATATCTCAAAGGAATTTCTTGTAATAAGATTGGAAATTGACCTATTAAGAAATCTAAAAACAACATTCCATTTAAATGTTCGAAAAATAAGGATCAATTAAATATCAATCCATTATTCTCAACCACATTTTCACTGTCAATCTGTGCTGATTATTAATTATTCTTAATTGATTTGGATTGGAATCGGAATAATAATGAAAATGATGTCTATTAACAAATCCATTGTTGTGAAACGTGCATTCATCGCTTAAGTTTTCATTTTCTGCCACTTCAGCAGCAATACTGAACTGAAGATGATAGCTTAGCTAGCGGAACGTGCGTACAGTGCCAGTGAAGTGTTTGTGGTAAGGGGTAATAGTGAAGTGTTTCAGTATTCCAGTGCCACAGTATTCGAGTACGTGATTTAGTTAACCTATAGGAAAGTATAACAATAGTCGATAAAAAATTCTACATCTGTTGTTGACATAAAACACAGGATTTTCCATTTAAATTAAAAAGGTTATTGATGTTTAAAAATTACAATTATTTAGTCTTTTTCAACACCTGGTATACGTTAATAAATTTTTCGCAAGTGCAACATAAAACTTAATTAATTAGTAGACTCAAGAGTGAGTTTGTTTTAAAAAAGCACATTCATACTGAGTATTTACACATTAAAATTGGTACTACATTTTCATAAAATACAATATATCTCAAGAGCAGGTTTAGGTGACGTAGACCTCACTGAAACTCGGCTTTGTTTCGATCCAAAGATATACAGAATGTTCCATTTTAAAAATATAAATTTGATGTTATGAACAAAGCAAGTTTCATAACTAGGTTTGTTTGGATGAAGATATCATTAAAAATTGTACAACCTAAAATTAGTTTTTGCAAGTATTATCATCATTCGAATAATTGTAGAAACACTTTAAGCGCAACTACATGTATCCTAATGCGAAACATCATAGCACAATCCATTACAAACTACAAATTGGAGAATTCTTATTATTTGTGCGAACACTGCCTAATGCGTTGTAGTGGCTCCTAAAAAGTCCTAGAAATTTGGTTGTATTACTTTGTGAAATCACCATTTATTCTATCATGAATGGGAAAATGGGAAGGTGATTTTTTCTGATTTAACAGAAGGTCCTTGAAATAACGATTGTCAGCGTACGTTATCAAGGATAAATAGAATAAAGGGTAATGATCCAAAAACAGAACCCTGCAGAATGCTGTGCAGAGCAAGAAATGATTATGACAATTTTTTTTAGAATCATGACATTTATAGATGCTATATTCCGCTTGTTGTTTAGATGGTTACAAAATCCGCACTGCATCTTCTAACAGCACAAGGATCTAACTTATTTAGTTCGTATTGCTTTTATGTTTTACGCAATTAAATGCTTTACTTAAGTCACAAAAATTCGTTATTGCTACATTGCATATTATTATTGATGGTACTATCAATACATTCAGGAAATTCCCTTTACTTAAGGATTCAGTTATTAGTAATTAGGTAAGAGAACTAATGGATGTATTATGTCTCTCAGTTTCATTAATATCTTTGCAGAGAGCTCATGGAATTAACAGCGATCTATATAAAAATCCCTAAATAAACATGTTTTATTTCATATTAGCCCTTACTGATACGAAAATAACAAAACACCACCCGGAAGTTCTAATCCAGAAACACCTTCTACTTCTCAAGAAACTCCCACGACATCCATTTCTCAACCTCAAGGTGAGCGAGGAAGCAGTTTACGAAATTGATTTTTTTCAATATGAGTAATGTTGTTTTATGAAGTATAGAAATGAAAGTGAAAAAAGCTTTTACATATTTATGCTTTTATTTCATTTCATTTGATTCATTGCTCCGTTGTTTCACGTTAGTCAGATATTTTCATTAACAATAGAATGTTATACATTTATAGTCTCCTAAATCCTGATGATATAAAGCAGTGATTTTCTGAATATTTTAGTTAATAGATAGATTTACTATTGTCGATGTTCAATGAAATGATAGTTATTTTACTAAATTTCGCTACGTCTATGCAGTAATTATTAAGCATTTGTTATCTCATGTTTACATTTCATACCTGACATTATACTAACATAACTAAGAAGTGATTTTCTGAATTTGGCTTTGAATGGAGGTAAGCAAAAGGAACAGAATTTATGATACTGCCAATTTAGTAAGAAACACTTCTCTTGAACATATTGGTGCGTCTCTATTGTGTGTCTCTGACGGATATTAACATTGTGCATATGTCACTTTCTCAAAAAAAGAAGTTATGTTCCTGAAAAAATAACCAGAACCACCACTGAGTCATGTCTAACCATCCACCCACTTCACAGCATGAGAAATTCTCTCTCTCTCTCTCTCATACACAAATCTTAAATCAAATTATTTAGTTAAACGAGATAAGCAAAAGAACAGTGACTGAAAATTGACAGCACCAACAAATTACATACAATCTCTGGTTAAAAAGGTATTGCTGAATAAAATCCCTAATTGACAGTATGCAGATTTCAGTAACCGACTTTCACTACCGTTCATATATTTGGGGACGATTAAAAAATACAGTTTTTTTTTTGATTCGGATAAAAACAAAAAGTAATTTCTAATTTAATTTACTTCTGTACATTGAGCATACGATACAAAACTAAAAATATTCCAAAAAGAAATGTTGTACTAACTATAATTAGGTCTATACGGATTTTTCGTCTATATGTCCACCCTTTGACTTAATTACTGCGGTACATATTCCTGGCATTTTTAGAATAAAAGATTTCAAAAATTTTGCTGGGATCTCGGCCCATGCTTGCTGGAGCTTTCTCCATAAATCTCATGAACTAGTCACTCCTTTTTACCGAATCCTTCTGTCCAGTTCATCCCATATTAATTCGATAGGCGACAGGTCAGGAGACTGAGCTGGCCAAATCATTCTTTTTAAACGATCTTCTTCCAGAGATGCTAGATAGTTTCTTCATATACGAGAAGGATGCTTAGGGTCGTTATTCTCTTGAAACGTAAAGTTTCGACCTCGTAATCGTTCCCCACTTGGTACAGCATTCTCTTGTAATATTTTGAGTTCCGAAGTATTCCCTGTATTCTTACTAAATCACCTACAGCTGTTCCCGCAAAACAGCCCCAAACCATTACGCTACCTACACCGTGCTTCACTGTAGGTAAAATACACTGTTCACTAACTCTTTCACCAACCTGTCGCCTAACAAACGTCCTCCGTTTGGAGCCAAATGTTTCAAATTTGGACTCATCTGTCCACAGCACGTTGCACCACTGTTCGAATGTCCAGTGTCTGTGTTCTTGTGCCCACTGCAATCTTTTTCTTTTGTTTTGAACTTTCAAAAGCGGTTTTCTGGCAGCTACTCGTCCCTTTAAGCCTGCCGCAATTAATCTTCGTTCCACGGTCGAATGCGAAATAGGATTTCTTCGTGAAACATTGACTTGCTGCGTTATTTTCGGAGCCGTTAGGAATCTGTTTCTTTTTGAAACAAGAACCATGAACTGATCCTCAGCAGCTGTTGTCTTCTTTTTGCGTCCAGAACGTTTCTTATCAGCCAAAGAACCCGTTTCCACCACCCGTTCTAATGTTGTAAATACACAATTTTTAGATATTTTTAATTTTTTCGCAATAACTGCCATTTAGTATCCTTCATTACGTAAAGTAATAATAGCAGAACGCGTTTCGATGGAAACTTCTTTTCGTTTTGCCATTTCAGCACCACGCGTTTATTACGATAGTTAAATTTAAACTAAACTACTATCAAGATCGATTTTATTTTAACTACAAGACGACATTGCTTTGTTTGTTGTACTAAGTGTTCTACGAATCTCACATTATTCCTTTGTGGAAATATTCGACAATATTTTCAAGTTTACGTTTATAACCCCATAAAAGGGATTAAGATGAATTTTGCCTGAGGCTGCGGTAGAATATAAATGCGTTATAAATTTTATGGGATAGAAGAGAAAACTGTTGTAAATTATGTTCATGCATATAGTATGAGAGTATATATACTCTTTCATATAAAACACAATCAATTGTCAATATTTCAATTTTGGTTATTTTTCGGAGTTTTTCTTAGTCGTCCCCAAATATATGAACGGTAGTGTATATGCTATCTAAAGCGTCAAGTACTGTCAATACTAACATCCTTAATCTTAATTATAACATTAAATGGAATGTTATCTACCAAAAACAGTCACAGAGTATTTAGGTGGATTGAGTATTAATAAGTATAGTTTTGAAATGATGCCTAAAGCATTCACATCATCATTGATCATTCGTTGAAGAAGGAGCGACAAAGTTGCGCATCAGCGTAAAAGTGATAGTGATGTTGACTTATCTGGTAGAATACAGGTTGTATTCTATCAGATAAATAACTTTCAAACAAGCATACTGCACTACCACTCAATCCAATATAGTGAGATATAGCTCAAAAGACTTGATTCATGATTTTGTTTTCATCAACTCCCCTAACAATGTCATCAGTGATTCATGTAAGAGCAGCTTCACAACTATAATCATTCCTGAAACCCGACTGAAATTTGAGTAAAAGATTCTGATTATTAAGGTGATATGATAGCTGGATAGGAATAATACGTTCAAGAATTTCACACGCTGCTGGAAATATAATAATGGGTAGTAAGTTTTTAAATCTAAACGTAAGTCGATATTTGGAATAGGAACAACCAACCATTGTTTCCAATGCGTGTGGGAAGGCATTATTTAATATACAAAAATGTATAATGTGTTTTACATAATATACGGTTAAGGGAGAATATAACCTTATAAGTTTCGTATCGATACCGTCAACACCAGTGGCGTTACACTTGTATATAATTTAAGGATCTACGCTACAAACAGATAGCTAACTGGGCGAAGCTAATATAAAGCCCAACCGCCGATGGGAGATGCATGATGGATAGAAATATACTAAGTATTATAAGTATCTGCGCAAAGCAACAAATTCGATCCTGTCGCGCCGCCGAGAGCTACAACTGCACTTATAAGGTATCATACTATTACTTTACAATTACAATTAAATAAGTTTTGTTGAAATCAATAAGCGCACAACAGCACCTTCACAAAACGGATCACTGTACGATAAAAGCAGGGAAAAATAGCATTACATATGTACAACGCGAACTATTAATGCATACATGACACGCATCGATTTAATCATCACCCATCACGTTTCCAATTGCATAATATTCGAGAAATCTATAACAGGCAACATTTGCCTTGACATAACTAATTCATTAATTTTGCAATGAATGGTGAAGAATCAGTTCTCAATAAGGTATCTCTGACTTGCAATGCCTTATATTCCACTAATGGCAATCATTCATAACTTAAAAGGCAATAAAACCGAAGATGCAACGTTGAAAGTAAAAGCGAATTACGTAACAAAACTTCTTTTTAGTCACTAACTTCGTTCAAGAAGTTTCAGCCAAAGATCTTTTTCAGATAAATCGAGATCAACGCATATAGTCTGCGAAGTGAAGTCTCTGATGCAAGAGGATATATGACCATAAGTATTTTAATTTAAAGATGGGAAAGGTCGCGCTTAGGCAAATGTGCATCTAAAATATTTTACCTCGAATGATAAGCAAATTTATCCACACTGTACATACATACAAAATCACATATTTTAAATTTATTACTTAATCCAACAAACATCACGATTACGATGAATGGTAGAAAAAACATAATAAATTGTACGAAACGTATGGCAAGGTTTATGAGGACATTAACATGAAGTTTAGTGTCGATATGTTAATGAACAAACAAACGGAATTTGTGTTCGATTATTGTTCGTACAACACTTAAAGCAAAGTCATGCGATGACCCTGTTTAGTTTTCGTAAAAGTCGATTTGAAAGATTTCTATTGGGAAACTGATGACACCATAGATATTATTGGAATGCTGTGTTGCAAAATGTTTCATTTAAGTAACAACAGAAAACTAATAGATTGTTTCTTACACGTAAGTGCAACCATTTTTCACGTTAGTTTATTCGCTATCAGTAGGCTTATCATACGTCCAGGTTTGACCGGGATAATCCCGTTTTGAGACAGTAGTGCCGATGTCCCGAACGGTTTGATAATATGTCCCTGTTAAAAACACACCAGAAACAATAAATTTAGGTAAACAAAATGTAGAAAAAATATTAGTACATCAATTTGTACTGAATCTTCATTTGTAACTGTAAAATCTAGTATTCTGTCAGTTGCGAGCATTCTGATATCTCTTATGTTTTGCAATCGCTTTTGTTTAAGTTTCCTAAATTTAAAACTGTGTTTACGTTGCTCAAAAGCAATTGTAATTTTACGAACTTCAGAGAATATCCATTTCTGAAAAAGCTTTGTAGTCGTCAGTAGAGGCTAGTGGTAACGTAAATGGGAGTTCAAGAACAAAACTTCTATTCCATGGTATATTCCCAGTGCATATCATGTACATTATAGTATGCAACAGAAACACATGAGAGAATCGAAAGTTTGTCGTTATACTTCCATTTTCGTCACCAGCTGCCGCTACTGATGGTCAGAGATGGGTGTTAGCCGACTATTTTGTAGCCTTCACTACTTTTTCCGGAAATTGTCAACTAATCTAGTCGCGACTACAGTAGTCATGAGTAGAAAAAATCGCAAAAATAATCGTGCCTAAGGTAATCTTAAGGCGGTAGTCATAACTATATTAGTTATAATTATTTTAGTCATAACTCGGAAAAGTTCATAAAAATAGTCACACAAAAATACTCAGTAAAGTTTGCCACCTTCCGTGCCCTTCACAGGCATCGGTATAGAAGTGGTTGTTCGGGTCTGTAATTCGTGGTATATGCGCAAGCGATCTTATTGTAGCAGTAACACATCCAGAATGTGTTTGGCGGTCGTTTGGAATGCACGCAAGCGTAGCGAAGTGCTGCATATATGTTATACGTAATAAAATGTCGTCGATAAGTGAATCAAGGAAGCGACCATTGTCAAATAAAGTGCATGAGTTTATTGAACACTTAAATTTACGATGGCGCAAAAATAAATTGTTTAGTTTGCGATATATCTCTCACGTGTTGGTCAAAAACACATGTGTAACTATGATTGTGTGTCATCTGCTGTTTACTTCGTTAAATAACGAATCATTTATTTCATTTTGGAAGAAATACCCCAATCCTACATTTCCGAGCCAGACAACGTTACGAAGGTGTGTACCATCTATGCGTAAACATTTAGAAAATAGAATTAAAGCCGAGCTGAAAAACAAAAAACTGTGGTGGTGTGTGGACGAAACAACTAACTTGTGTACTTAATGTGATAGCACCACAAAATGGAACCACATCAACCATCATCTTCGACTTTCGTAGCATCCGGACGAGTCGAACAATGTAATGCCAAAAAAATTTCAGAAGTGGTATTGAATACATTGAAAAAATTTGAATTTTTGAGAGACCAAGTTTTAATGTTTATCACAGATGGCGCCGCAACCAGCTATAGCAACTATAAGCCGGTCTCTCAAGAAGCAGTGTGGTAACTTTTTACATACTACTTGTAAACTCCATGCTCTACATCTTGTGGCAGAACAGTTTCGTTGATGTTATCCAGAGGTAGATGCATTAGTAGCGAGTACAAAGGCAGTACTCCTCAAATCCTCAAAATCTATTCGCGAATGTGACGAACGTGTCCCCATGCCCCTGAACCAGCACAGGCGATTCTGACACGTTGAGGAACATGGTTACGGTCGGGGTTTTACTACCATAAATATTTTGAAAAAATAAAGAAGGTTCGATCCGAAACAAACAACAAAGTGCAGCTATCAATACAAGCCAGAAAAAATTTCAAGCTGCTCAGATTAAAACAGAATCACTTGGGACTAGAGGAAGCAATAACAAAATTAGAAAATTCAAATCGTGAGAGATGTTCACGCACAACTATATGCTATAGAAGACGCAAAAAATGAAAGTGTTTTAATTAAGTTTCAAGGCGTTTTAGACAAGGATTGAAATTTTGACACTCTAATACATATTTGTGAAGGTAAATACAGATGCTTTAAGTTGTTTCAAAGAATATTTTAAATATGCAAATATAACATCGCTAGATGTAGAACGCTCATTTTCTGAATATAAGCATATTTTTTCCTCACGGTGGACACGTTTTGCAGAAATGTCTGTGGAAACGCACCTGAGGTTGAAAATATACAACCGAGTTTCTCCAATATGTCAATTCACGGAAGCCGCTTAAAACGATGTGTGTGTTTTTCTCTGTCGTGTACTCCAACTCGCACACGCAACACAACTCTGAAATCACTGATTTCGTACATTATCGATTTTATTTATATGCACAACGCTGCTATATTATGTACTATTCTTATTTTTCGTATGTTTAAGAATATTGCTTTAATAGCAGAAAACCAAATGCACATTTCCTTCATTTATATTCTATATTTCATATATTAAGAATCATACACCCGAACGACTAGTCCCATATCGACGCCTGCGAAGCACACGGAAAGTGGTGAACTTTAATAACTCTAAATAACTATATTATATATAAAACAATAATTCATGGTAAGAGAGATATATTGATCTATTGTTATCTATTGAGACAGTCTAGTAGTGACAAGAGGGCTAGAGTCCACGCAGGCAAAGTCTAAGCTGGGACTGTGTGAATGAGCTCAATAGGCTGATAAGCCGAACCCGAAGGTAATCCTGGTCTGGGTACCAGAACATGAAGGCCATCAAGAGCCCGTATAGACTCGTCAACTATTGACAAAAGCTCAAGGCACTCTGTGGACTGTAATTAAAGCAACTATTAAACAATGGAAAGATAAATCTCAAAATAAGAAACAAAAATACTGATGGAAACAATCGAAGAAAAGAAATTAGGATTGTGTGATGGCGATGCGACAGACAACATAGAGGATGGGATAAAATAATTCCTGCTGCACCAGCAGTCTCCTTGACCTATCTGGAGGAGCGCACAGCAGTAACATACTTGAAAATTTCCAAAAGGAACCTCCACATACTTCTTGGAATTCTGACTAGTTATTGTTGGCACCTCATCGGGGTAGGGTGAACTGAAGGGCGGTTGTGCAAGACCTACTGAACTGAAGGAGAAACAATGCAACACTTTTTCTATAAAACCAATTGCGTCTCACGTCTGCGTACGAACGAATCCGTAGCGTGGGAAAGGAGGGTAAGTGACCTACACTATCGTCAATTAGAAGGATCATGCTGGATGAGGAGCGTTTACGTCTTACAGTTACATAATATAATATAATTAATATACGAGAACCAATCTAAGCACATCTTTGACTTGACACCTTGACATTAAATCCAGTACATGCACCTATTTGACAATTTTCGAGTCAATATCTTCTATATGGCTAATTATAAGCCGACAAATCTTCAGTGAATCGAAAATGAATGAAGTAGATATGTTTTGTTAAATTTACGTTACAGCAAGTACTTTTTCCATAATTACATTTAAAAATATGAAGGTCGCATGATAATCGTTGCAAAATTTGAAAACAATTTTACATGCTGTACTAAAAACTAGTTAGGTAAAAAATTCATGCAGTGAAAGTGAACTAGTATTGTCGACAGTAATTGTATCAAATACGCTCGTATATCGTTGTAATTGCCGCGAGAAGAATGAATATTTCAACACAAGGAAACGATTACAGGTGTATACAAACCTAATATTGCTTACGCTACCGATTTTCATCGTTAATTGTCATGGATCTTTCATTCTACCAGTTGTTAATTACATTATTGATCGACAGTAAAGTGTAATTAAGCAATTAAATTTCTTTCACAAAACCAGCACACACTGAACGCCTCAACAAAATACGATTATTGCACGTAAAAAGTGATAAGCATAAAATTATTTAATTATCAACATATTTCTTAGCAATTCAAAAAGAATAGTTATTTTCACTCATAATATTCGTACAACGACTACAAAGAATAATTTACATATTTACAATAATTTAATTAATAATTAATAATTATTTATTATTATAAATGTTAAAAAGTGAGAATAAAGGTAGCTTTGAGATAATTTGATATTTTTGGGTATTTTTTGAACTTTTTGTTACTTAGTGCTTTTAACATCAACATTAAATTCTTTTCCAAATTTTATTTGAGTTTGTAAATAAAATGACAAAATAATCTACATTTTATCATAGTATAAAAACAAGAGATTTTTGGTGACTGAATCCCACGATCTCGTGATACAGTGCCCCCACAAATTTACACGATTTGTAGATACCTTGGAAGCTATAACAGATACTTTTTTGTTTGGGATTTCATTTTCGGAAAAAATAAATAACGGGGAGCGCGGGTATTCTACACTCCACATATTTTTTATATTAAGGTAATTTGAACCATATTACATAGTCGCAGGGATTACGAAAATCAATTTCGGAAAAAACAAACAACAAGGGACCGAGGCACCCCACACCTCCATAATTTTTGATAATTTTTTTTTAATTATCAAAAATAAAGAAGCTTTTGATGATAAATGATAAATGTTTATAAAACTTAATTCTCAATAGATATCATATATAGATTGTTCTACCACGTAGATCATTTATGAGGTGGCTGTGAAAATTTGTCACAATGGCAGCAGTTAATAATAGTAAATTTTCGGAAAATAGTGGGGCAGATTTAAACAGAAAGTATAATGCCCATGAAACATTCAATGCACTATTAACTGTAATGTGATTATTATTATTATTAATAATATTATAATAATAATTCATTATTGCAGTAATGGTAGTCCGTAAAGTATTAAAAACACAAAATTGCTTGCACCACAAACAACGCACAATAGCAGGTTTATTACAAACCCTACACAAGAGCGTAAATTCCGTATCTTTCGCAAAACAAAACTCTACGACATCATTATCGTTTCTGAATCTTTAATATTTGACTATCTAAATTTGTTATGCAACATCGTTTTGTACGTAAAAGCCGCCTCCATTATCTACTTTTTCAAATTGTCTTCTAAACAAAAGAAAAATATCTGTTATAGCTTTCGAAATATTTACAAAAATCTAAAAATCGCGTAAATTTACGGGGGCACCGTACCCCAAAATCGGGGGATGCAGCTGCTAAAAGAAATTTTATTGTTCTCATACCATGATACTCTTTATAGATTCATCAAAATTTGAATTTACTGGTTGACGGCGTTCCCTTGTTAGTCAATTTTATGGCTCCAATAACAACAAATCCAGTAATGTGGTAGTCACCATATAATTTTGGACAGCCTTACAATAGTTTCTTAAAGACAGTCTGACATTTGTTCATATTATATATTTAACTCTTTCGATGGTAGTTTATGAGATTTGGTAAAATATGGTTAATTTGGTAAACCGCGTATGTTTTTCTTCTAAAAACTAGAGGCAAATTTAAATTTGAATTAGTTTTCCTCAACAGACAAAAATTGTTTTCTCTAAATGAATGTGTTGGTTATACAGTATCCACATAGAAAAGCGCAAAAAGAGCGGTAATAAAGTAAGAAAGAAGAGAATATTCGACTCCATTCCAGCTGACTGGTAATCAGACGCATTGCTTCTACAGAGTTTACTATTTCCCAAACAAAGTAATTAAGGAGAGAGCTATTGTAGTTCGAAGCAGTCACTCGATTGTAAATGATGGAAAAATGATGGGCATTTATCACACTTAAAATGTAAAAGTTTTCATTATGCGTGAAACAATCTAAGCGTTACGCACTTACACTTTTTGATTTTTTTAGTTAACCAAATTGCGTAAAAACTTATTTAACACGTACCTCTAATAAAACATGCAATTTCTCCTGTTTAAATTGGTTATAATAGTATGGGCAATTGTTGCACATAGGAACAGGAAATGACTAATCTAAAGTGCCTTGTCCGCCAATTGATTCATGAGGGGCTCTAAACCTGCTTCCACCGCATTTCTGTGGTTTTTTAATAGAGATCTTCGGGAAGAAAGGTATGTGTAAGCTAATGATGGAAAATAAATTAATCCTCGTTGCCAAAAACGATAATAGATAAACAAATGTACATTTTGAAATTACATTAATTAATAAGATCGCATCTTATTCATTAAACGTTTATACCTATAGAAAAAAAAAAACAAAAAAAACGTTAACTTAATCCTACATGAATACTTTATTTAACAATCTTATTTCAATTGTAATTTTATGGTCGGCTTTCAACGGGTCTGAGGATGATCTGTGCATAGTTTTGTGAGATTTAGACCATTACTTTTCCTTACATCATTGTGAATATTTACATAGAGTCAACATGTATTATTTAAATACATATTTACAAGGAAGCTCCGAATACCTATCAAACCAGATTTGCGTGAAACTAGGCTGTTAATTAACAACACAGCCAAATCGTCCCATTTCGTTTTTTAGACTAATCTGAAATTTACACCTTCTTACTTTTTTCTCCAGAGAGCGATGGCGTGTAACAAATTGAAATAGTTAAGCACTCAAAACAAAATTTATCTATTTGCAGGACGTCCTGACCTGGAATTGTAAAATTACCCCTATTCTATACAGAGCAGGAAGCTAGAGTTGATAATAATAGACCGCATACAGTATCTTTCAAAGATATTTCCGTATGTACAGGATGGTAAATAAGTAGCGAACTTTACTATTTTGCGGAACATTCTGTATATTATAATATTTCTAGTTACCATTTTCTTTTTAGAAACACATCAATACAAGGTTGGTTTCATATGTCTATTTCTAATAGATATCGGAACATTTATATATTGTATATAAATATTTATTATTCTCAATCGCCTTTTTTACAAATTGTATACTTGCCCCTATCTGGCGATAATGTTAAAATTCCTTCGATATTTCGAAGGCACTTTACGGGGTTAATTAATACTGAACAGCAAACTTCATTAAATTCCAATCCAAAATCCAGATGCGATATTTTTTTAAATAGCACCAAATATTTTTTTCTGTATCCACCGTACAGGAAATTTATACCTGTTTTTACAGATTTAACGCTCCGGACTGTCTGCGTTACCGTTAACTTCAACTCAATTTTATGTGGTTCATCTCATAAATAGCTACTTAAGCTTCCAATTTTGAAACAGCGTTTAAGGACAATAAAATCAGTATGTTTTGTTTACTGCTGTCACGGTAACCACTTGAATGCGATATCCAATTGCGGACTCTCATTTAAGTGTAAATATCTGTTTTACTTTCGATGTTACACCTATGCATCCTTTAATCAAATTTATATGTCCAACGTATTTGTATACGTTAGAGATATAAACGTCCTGTACGATAAATACAAAAGAAATATATGGTGCTATTAAAAAAAAATGTCGTTTCTGGTGTTCGGGTTTGGTAAAGTTTAGTATTAAATATTAAATACTCTATATATTGTTTTACTATTTAATCTTATAAAAATTTACGCTAAAATTTCTGACTTTTGGGATTTATAAATGGTACACAAATAACGCACAATAATGAGAATTTTACAAACATTATACAACGATGTAGATCCGGTATCTTTTATAATATTGTAAGACAAAGGCCTACAGAATTTGTAAATGGTACTATTTTTCATCGATGCATCCACTTTTATTACACTGCAAATATTTGAAAACGTGTTGACAAAAAAAAACTGTTTACTGGTTACTGATCGCAACTGAATAATACTATTTTTCTGGTAGAAAGCTTGTAAAAGTTTCTGTATCAGAAAATATTTTAATAAAATTTTCCCGCAGTCTAAGATCAAACATCACCAAAAGCTGAACTGTCACGATCGTTTTTTTATTATTTAAAACGTTTTATTTTTAGCACCAGTTTTCGAAGTTCGCCAACACTATGTTCACTGCGGATATTTAGGAAGAAAACATCTGTTAACCATGTCGCTTGACCGAAATTATAAATAAATGTAGGATATGTTTTAGTCGTATTCAACTTTATCTCATAGTTAGTTTAGTTTTGCCTAGTACCCCTATGATTTGTTTACATTATACATTCCGACGACGATCACAGATGCTAGCGTGGTTTGAGGTAGGTATTCGCTAAAAGGCGTAAGCGACGACAGATCTTGCTTTGTTGCATATTTTAAGACGCAAGTTTTATAGGTATTAGACGTTCTGAACGCAGATGTAGTAACAGTCAAAGTGTAGCGATTTCGTTTAATTTAAGTTACCGTATTTGAATATATTTTTATCGTTAAAATAAAAGTGTTATCATTTATAAAGAAGACACCCTAGACAACAACATAAAAAAGCCTTCATAAATATAATACTAACATTTTTGTTTTCTTCTCGTCTATTTCCTGTTGTGCGCACTTGTGAGGAAAAATGCTGCTAACTACAGTCTAACTACATATCCAACTTTGTAACACGCAATACCTTTTTAAGTAAAAGGATCTTTACTTTCAACGGATAAGAAAAAAGTAAACGAGGTACTCGATCTTTTATTATTTTTTTAAAAAGCTCATTTTTGAGGTCATGGAATGACCTTCAAAATAGTCAACATTTGTAAAACAAACAATAACCAAAGAAAATATTAACGTACACTTGCTTTTGCCGCAAGTGATTTCATCAATATCTAGCGTTATCTTTAGTTAGTCATTTAACAGTGAAAGACTCTTTGGTATCAACCTTTGATAAATGCTAACGGTTTACCAAAAAGGACAGTAGTTAATATTCCAAAACGTAAAGGCTAGAAAAAGCAGAAAGAAGTGTAGAAAAGACCAAATTTATTTGTATAAGCTTAAATATTGTTCGTGGATTTCGGGTGAATGCCCATCACGTTCACATACGCGGTGACGCAATCCTAACAATAAACATTTTAATTGAAAATATAAACGTATTAATACTAAAGCAGTTAATATAATTTATAGGTTTATTGCATTCATTACCTCTGCTCAATTCAAGAAAATTATGGAAGTTGTCAGTTCTTCGAAAATGTTGCTTTATCGTTGCACATGTTATTAGGAAATAGGAGTCGAAACAATAAGAGAGATATACCAAATATCACCTTTATTTCCCACATATTTCCTGACTAGAGATGTGAATAGGTCGGACCGGCCCGTCGTTGCTGAAGTATTCTAGACGCGAGCCGTTCGGCCCGTCTAGCCCGTGCAGCACATCAAGCCGTTCTCTATTCATTTTGAACATTCTTTTTTTGAAATTTAAAGAGTAATATAAGTAATTTAGTATTTACCTTTGAATTTAATAGTTTGTAAGTTAAGTAAGAATAACAAAATATAATTTATATGCTCACTTAGAAGGAGAAATCTTTCACCATTAAGGCAGCAGCAATTTTTCAATTTTTTCTGTCTTATTATAGTTTATTATTAAATCAACCTGTTGGCTAGTATTAGTTGCTGCAGATCATAATTGCATCAGTACTTATGCCAATCCACGGAATAATACTTAATGTAATATACATTTCCTTTGAAAAACATCAGATATTCATTATCGATAATTTCGTACAAAAAAGTATAATACTCACAGAAAATTGAAACAGCATTGCCGTAAAGAAGGAAAAAACCTCTTGGTGTTTTAATATATTCGTGCAACTTGTTCGGTTTAAATATAATTAAACCGTCGTTGAAGTCATTATTAATTTTTGAATACTGAGAAGAGGGCAATATTAATCAAATTTATTTTCTTTGCATTCTTTGAAGGATTGAACGGATTTAATCATCTCCTTAATGCGATAAAACAGTGCTTAAGCTGGCCGAACAGACCTGGTTCGACAACCGGCGAGGCGGACCGGATTGGTAAACGTGTCAGGCCGGATCGAGTTGAAAAACGTTGTGGGTCGGACCGAGCATACATATATCTCAAAATGCCCACGTCCTAAGTTTTCCGTTGCGAGCGTTTTATCCCGGCTTCGAAGTATTGGTTCTTTTGCTTGTTTACAACAATTTGTATAAAACTATCCTTCTTTGGAACCAGCGCTTTTGACACACTTTTCGGGGTATTTGTCCTAGGGAGATCAATAGTACTTATATCACCTGACAATTTCAGCTCTTGTTCTTCGGTGTTTTATTTTCACATTTTGCCTTCATTTCTATCTAATGAGCAAATCAATTGTTTATAAAAACTACCACAACTTTTAATTGTGTTGATACCACAAGTAGAAAGAATTATTAATAATGTCCAACCTAAAATTTACACTTTGAAATTTGTTGACCACCAGCAGACGCTAACAATGAAGTTTGTGCTTAAGAGTACAAGGATTATAATCGATTACTACCAAACCTAAGAAGAAAGCCAGTAATAGTTAACGACAATGCTTTCTACCACAGTTGCAAGGCAGAAGGGATTCCTATCACAGCTACCAAGAAAAATGTAAAGAAGGAAGTTAAAACGTGATCTCTTAAACAGTGTTTCTACAGAAAAACATAAATTCGATGAAGCAACTATTAAAATGGGACACCCTTATTGCACGTTTGCCATCTTATTACTATATGTTACACCCGATTGAAATTGCATCGGGGTAAGTGAAAACAGTTTATAAAACAGAATAATACAAACTTTAAAATAAATCAGAAACGTGCCTTTGTGGAAATGAAATGAAATGCAGGATGACATAATTTATTATGCATTCACCAGGTTCGTCTTAGTCATTCTTACTGTCAGATACGTCATTTCATTTCATTGATTCTTATAAAATTATTTGTTTTAGTACCTGTGAACAGATTGATTTCTCAGAATAATAAAAAGTACTTGCTGTATTTAAAATTAACGTCTTACAAATGCGTTTATCCATATTAATTCGTATATGATAATATAAATGAGAATAAGTGGAAACGCATTTTCATTTCATTTAACCATCGTAAACCAAAGCTCAGTGGATAATGGGCGCGAAAGCCTAGAACAACATATAAGTAGATTCCGCCAACGTGTCTGTATGTCGGAATCGTATCCAGTACGCAACATCACCAGCAACGCAGGAAGCGAAGCAATCATATTTTGTGTTAGTTCGTCTTGGGTCTCCACGCGAGTTAGTCAAACGTCGTTTGTTTAATTCATAATATGTCGGGCGTACAGAAGCACAAAAAGCGACCATCGCCTGAATATGTAAAAAAATATATCGGTGAATTTCCAGGTTTAATTATGATGGTGCTAAAATAGTGTGTAAAGTTTACGATAAACCGTTATTCTTCTGACAGAAATACGACTTTACATAGCATGTCAACAGTATGTAGCTCACAAATCCATGTTTCTCGCATGTTGGTTGCAACTTCGCCTATTGGATAAAAAACCGTTTCACGACTTCTGGAATAAATACAATTCCAACTGGGAGCTACCATCTCGCGCAACGTTACGCAGGTGTCTACCATCTCTGCGCCGAGATAACAAAAAAAAAATCAAAGCCGTAGTTAAAGATAAACGGCTGTGTTTAAGCCTGGATGAAACGACAAATCGAAAAAAAAATTGATTGTGATGTGTACTGGAACCACTTCAATCGAATATTCCAATCTTATTGGCAAGTAAAGGATTACGAAAGTACACTGGTGAAGCAACTACGAGGGTATTACTGGATACGTTACAGAATGCGTTGCGTGGGCCGTTCTCTAAAACAAGAGTGTGAATGTTACATGTAAAGCCCATGCTTTACATCTTGTGGCACAAACGATTCGCAAATGTTAACCAAAGGTAGATGCATTAATTTCAAATACTAAAAGAAGTGTTTTTGAAATCTCTCAAACAAATTCGAGAAGTTCACAGGCGGTGCCCCAGTATTCCCGAACCACCAGAGCCGATTCTCACACGTTGAGGATCATGGTGGAAGGCAGCTCTTTATTATTAAAAATATTACGAACAAATAACATTTGTGGTTTTACAATTCAAACCCGACGAAGCTGCAACTATTAAAGAAAGATTTTAAGTTACTTCCGTGGAAATAGATTTAACGACTATTTACGACAATTATACCGGTGAACGATATACGCGCATTGCTATGTGCTGCAAGTGACATAAAGAGTATGTGTATTGTGGAAAAACTCGAGGAAGTTATAAACAAATATTCTGATTTTACATTATTTTAATTATGCGTGTCTTACATCCGTAGATGTCGAACTCCGTGTCCGTCTCAAAACATAAGAACATTTTTTCATCACGAATATTAATGCTAGCAAAACGTAAAGTAAAGAAAGAGTGATACTTACATAAATTGGTATATCTGCAGGATTTGAGGAACAGACCATTTTAATTCCACTGGGTAGAGCATTCACGCCATAATACTGTTCCCAAACGCTAGGTTTGTTGTCATTGAACGCTTGTAATAATCCTTTCTTTTGCTTTGTCGTCCATTTTTCCTTGTCTGCGCACTTATCCACTGGAGGTTTATAGTTACCACGGTACAATGTCCCGTAAATCATAGCGTTTCTTAAACCGTTAGGAACATTCGACAAGTTTTCATGCACAAAAACCGGTAGCTGATTGATATCGCATTGTTTGAATGAATCACTAAAACCACTACTCGATGAGGCTGATGGAATTTGATAGATGTCCTCAGTATCAGCAGATCCTGCTTGATCTTTACCGCTCGACCATTCCTGGCAGAATTGACTCGAATTACCGCTAGTTGAATTACTGCTGGAATTACCGAAAGCTTTCACTACCGATAGTACGTTTTTAGAGTTGCTTAAATTAACACACAGCTTTCTCATTTCTTCTTCTGTGCAATTTCTTAAAGCCTCCATACTAAATAAAATTTTTTCATTTACTCTCTTAAGCATTTCTTCTGCTGTCGACTCTTTGCGCTGTAGCGTCGCGTCGATTCCACTCAAAAGATCAACGAGAATCTCTTTCAGTGATTGTTCATCGGCTACGAAGTTAACATTTCTCGGTTGCGACAAATTCGAATTAGTACATAGCATCAGTTCATCCGTTAGCGTGTCACATATATCACCATGCATGTCAAATTTTGGCCATATTGGCTTCGGAATAGCCGAATCCACTCTGCCTTCGTGTATTGTGGTAAGAGTACCTGCTACCGATGAACCTGAAATGTAAGAAGAACTAACCCGAGATATTCTTTTCCTATGCTTATCCGGCACAGCAATTTTAATCGATTTAACGTAATTCCCATTCTGTTCTAAAATTGCAACTGTGTCCTCTTGAAGTTTCGCTACAGGCGTGCAATTACTGTTATCTCCTTGACTTCCGCCATATCCGGAAGAAATAGATTTCTTCAAAGAGGAAGGCAAATTCGATGACGGAATTGATCTCGGTTTGATGCATTCTGCGCGTGGAAGTGGAGTACCTCGATGAGACCAGTATTTGCTATCTTCTAAGTACAATGGATTTACTCTGAAACAAGGAAAATTTTTACAGAAGATTGATGTACCTCACTCTAACTATGTATTAGCTGTTGTTTTATTTGGCAATTGTTATGTAAATATTGCGAATTCAATTAAGACAGCAGCCTTTTGCTTTAGAAACATTATTATTATATTGGAACAGCCAATTCAAGCGTCAACAACGCAACTGAAAAATTATTTAACTTTGTAACAAAAGCTTTTAATTATTAAATGCTTTTACTAAATCAAATTTCAAGTACTTAAAAAAAATAGCACTAAATTTCAGTTGTCCAAAAATATAATTGTTTTTCCAAGGAAAAGTTATTTGCATCTACAGTGATTCAAAAATTTCAATTTTGTTTTTTTTTTTTACATTTTGTTAAAAATACGCACTATATATTTGTTTCAATGTATTTTCTTCATCAGGATCAGTTGAAAATAGAGGATTCGTCCTAAAGAGAAGAAAAAGGAATTTATCATTTATTAAGATTTATTTTCCCAATTAAATCATTTTGCATAAAAATATTAATAATGGAGTTATATTGAGTTGAGAAGTTAGAAAGTACCTCCAAGAAATCTTTTTCCGATAGAACTTTCCTTAAAATCTCGAAAATCATTGTCTATTCTTACAATTAAATAAATTCGCGAGTTGGCCGAGAATACAATTGCAAATTTGCAACGATAAGTGTTAGTTTATCTACTGAATTATTTAAAAATGTTAAAATGTTAACCACGGAAGAGAAAACAGAAACTATTTTAATTTGCGGTGAAAATAGAGCTAATAGAACCAATAGGACACCACAAAAACATAACTGCTTGGATTAAGATATTTAGGATCACTTCAAATTCTTATATGAGCAAAAATATCAAGATTATTCCAAGAATACGCTAGTATTACAATTTAAGTATTAGATATGGTGAACAGAAGTATAGCGTGTTCTTAAATATAAAAGTTTTGAAACAAGCTTACGGTATTCTTGGATCAAGTAAAACTATAACCTTAAACAGAAATTATTCTCTTCAAATCAAGTATGTATTTAAGACAAGCATATCAAAAATTTAAACCAAATAATGCAGGATTTCATAATGAGACTATGATATTCTTAAAAGAAGTTTATGATACTCCTGAATCAAATCCAGCTTTCGTGGAATTTGCAGAAAAACTTCTGCAGGATTTCCATTAACAAATAAACAGAAAGGGATTAAGCAAAATTGATACACAAAAGTCCTAAAAAGAATTTATTACAATTTAAAGTAAGAATAGACAATAGCTTTTATTATCTTTTAAGATTTCAAGGAAAATTATATCGGAAAATGATTCTTTGAAGCAAAATTTCTTTTGATCAAAAAGAAGTAGAAGTATTTCCTAATTTCTCAACTCAGTATAACTCCAGTACTAACATTTTCAGTTATGAAAATAGGAAAATAGTCCAAGTCTGCAGGTTTTGTATGTAAATGGGAAAATAAGCCTTCTTAATACATAATAAATTAAAGTTTCTCTTTTTTTTAAACGAACCCTCGATTTCGAAATTAATATTAATGAAGAAAATATGCTGACAAAATACACGGCGTGAACGTTTAACAAAATGTAAGAAAAAACAAAAGTTGAAATTTCTGAATCACACTTAAGATTCGGAATCTCTAGGTAGATGCAAACAACTTTTTCTTATGACATTTGTTCATATATGACCAAATAATTACATTTTTGAACATTTGGCATATTTAAATGATATTTACGTATTGATGCAAATACGATGTATTTTTGCATTTTTGGTTTCCAATGGTGAACAGACAAACCATAAACACTAAAACTAAAGACACAAAAGATTTCTCCTATGGTAGAGACTTTTCCGCGGACACTGTGTATATAGTTTTATTGTTCTTAAATACCTTATGAGAAAGTGTCACTTATTTAAGTTCACTATTGCTTACAATATTTATTGTATATAGTTATATTTTTGTATCATTCAAGTAAATTGCAGTTACCAACAAGTTTCGTATAAATCGAAATTTTACTGTGGTCTAATTATAAGTTATATTGCCGTCTAAAGAACTTGTTATACATGTTTATTAGTAATTATGCAAGTATTTTTATTCGCATTATTTGGCATTTCAGAATTAAAAGGAAACCATGGAATTTTACCGTACACTTAAGAACCGAACATGTTATAGTAGTTACCGTATCTAATTAAAGAGTGCACACTCGATTTTAAGTAAAACCAAAAGAAATGGGGAAATTAAAAATTTCTGATTGATGTAAGCCTATAATTATTCGTTATAAAAACAATAAATATTATTATCTATGAGGAATTTTAAAGAAAACACAAATTTGGAATAGGTTACCCGGTATCCTCAGGACGGAAGTTCAAAAAGGGTTTCTTTTGAGATATGTTTTTTGAAGAAACGATTGTGAGTAAAAGATATTTTCTTTTGGGCCAATTATAAATGAATAAAAATTTTAGCTACAAGTAGAGTTTATTTTACGTGACAAATTAAAATTTGTGAAAGCAATATAGTTGCTTGTTTTCAATACAATAAATAACACTCTATTTGGCACTTAAATATTGTTGGCATTCATTTCAATAGTAATTGCACATTTTTGTATTTCGATTTTTCCCCCGACAGAGACTCAATTAACCCTTATAATATATTTGTTAATTTTGATGTAACCTGCAACTAAAGAAGTTCGAATAATAGAAGCAGCACCGTATGCTAGTTACTATTTGCTGAAGTAAGGCCTACATGATGTCGATTTTGTAAACAAATATGGCGTTTCCGCTGCAACTCAATAGCCTATCGCTTGGCGATGCAAAATTAAGTAATTTTTTCCCAGTGCCGGAACACGCGTATGATTAATTTCGTTTATATTTATTGAACATAAATCCTGAAATTATTTGAGTATCAATTGTTGCTTTTGTGGGGGCTTTACGTCTTCATTAGTAAATGCAGTAAATATTAAAAAAATAAACTTTTTTCTTTCTTACATATATTTCATTGCAACGTTTCTTTGATTACACAGACACAACGAAAATAATCTTCTAGTCAGTTGGTTTATCTATAATATATGTATATTTTTTAGTTTAATTAGATAAACATGTTCTTTTTTGAATAACCCGCATGACATATTCCTGAAAGCATGACTTCTTTGATTTTAGAGTTTTTAGAAAAAGAAAGAACAACATTTTAAATATTGCAATTTATATGAAAGACAGTATAAGAAATGACCGGCAAATATACTTTTAACAGTTACAAGATACAAGAAGTTCATTACGTAATGTAATAATCCAGAGAGATCGTATGCTGTTCTTTGTAATGAAGCAACGTGACCCTTATATCAACAGAAGTGCTCTCACCCTTCATCCCAAGGTAAATGACCATTCCTAGTCTTAGACGTTGTTCTTGGTAAGTAAACTGACCTGCTTACTGAATATATATTTTGTTGTTTATTCAATCCTATGGCTGCTAGCGGGTCTTCCGTTACTCCATGCTCTTCGTTTTGGATGTGTAATGAATCCTTAATCTTCAATGGCGCAAACCATTTTAACATCTCTATCCAATGCGCCGCTAACAGTTCATCCTATCACAGATCTGCAAAAAGAATTACATTTTTTATTTGTAATTTTATTTTATGAATAATAAATATTTTTAAATAGAAATCGTTTTGTAAGTTATTGTGAGCGAAGGGACACTAACGCTAACGAGGACTTTGTCATTAGCTGTGCTAGAAGATAGACATGTTTAGAAACGAATTTTATTCAAAAGCCTTTTTAACTACGAAATATTCCATTCGTAAAAGAAACGAAATACCGGAGGGTTGGTTCGATTGAACACATAGGTACATGGAATTCTCACATCAATAAAACCATCAACAAATCTACTATTGCATTAGGCAGATATAGAAGGTTGTGTGGAAAAACATGGGGTTAAGCCCAAAAATGATGAGGGTAATCAGATCAATGAGGGTTCGGTAGTATGGTGGACGAAGACATTGCAGGTAAAGGCAACAAGGTGGCTAACTGACATACAAAGACTAACAGGTCTGTGTGCCACCGAGGCCATGAAAACCACGACAACAGCTGCTCTGGAAGTCGTCCTAAACCTGAAGAAAGAACCTTAAAAGAATTCAAAGTAGGGCCGATAACTAGCAGGCTCAGTGACACCATCAATCCCAAATACAGCTTCGATAAGTAACGGTAATACCAGATAGAGAAGAATCCGCCTATTAAGGCCGAATTTCTCTAGTACGCAGACAGCTCAAAGACAGAGAATGGAGTCGAGGTGCATAGAGGAAATGTAAAGGCAGACGAATTAGCCCGAGCAGGCTCGTCAACTGCTGAAAATTGGCCCAATGCACTCTGTGGGAATGGCATATACGGTAGTTAAAGCAACAGCTAAACAATGGGAAAACAAGTCAGATCAGCGACAAGCCAAGCAATTTCTGACGAGACACAGCGGACCTACTAAACAGAGACAGATCTAGTAGAACCATAGTAGGTTTGTTATTAGGACACTGTATGCTCAAGAATAACATGAGCAATCTGGGCCTACCTCTGATAGAGGAAACAGCATGTAGATTCTGCCAGACGGAAGAAGAGACTGCCGTCCATATACTGTGCATCTGCACAGCACTGGCAAGAGAGAGGTAGAGGAATCATTCACAAGGCTTCTAAGTCTAGCGAAGAAAACAAAGCTAACGACGAGAGAGGAACCACAATAGATCTAGAAGGGTCGCAATGGCACAAGTTAAGAACTGCCTCGGGTAATCTTGACTAATATCTAATCTAATCAATCTAATTACGAAATATGTGTGTCATTCGGGGTCTCTTGAACAATGCGATGTTTAGATAATATAATAAAATAATACTACTGTTAAAAGGTTGGTAAATCTACGTTATAATTAAAAAAAAATCTAATTCATCATTCGAAATTTCCAATTACAACATTACAATACCCATGAGTTATTAATAACTGTCATACACTGCACAGAGTGCAACATTAGTAGCAAGGGTTATAGCAGACATCGCGAATTACTTTAGTTACCATAGAATTTAGAATACTGGAAAAAGTGTTGAATATTATACAGTTATAAGCCAGTATAAATGAAACTATCACTGACATTCAATGGCGTATCGGTATTGTTATAAATTACGAGATATTTCACAAACTACCTAATATACATGATAGGGTTTAAAGAGCAAAACAACAATGTCAATAAAACCAACAGAAACAAATGAAAACCATGCTCTATAATGCTTTTACATGCTACATCAAGAAAATCGTTAGTTAGGGGCAGAGACCAGCGAAGATTAAATTTCCGACAAGTGCGATAATAAACGACTGAACTCAATCTTGTTCTCTCCCCGCTTTTATAGAACCCAGTATAAATATTTTCGTGTTATAAATACAGTTGCTTCTATTAATTTAAGTTTCTTGCTAAATTTTTAAACTTAATATTATCAATTATTTTTCCACTCACATATGTAAAAATAGTAATAACATAGCTGCTACAGTAGTTGGAGTAAGATGATAGTGCTTGCTTAGCAATTTTTATTGGTTATTATAATTGAACATTTTTCATCTTATCTCTTGATTATTTCTCGAGTGGAAAAATGTAAATAACTATATTTAGTTTGAGAAGAATGTATTAGCCACTGCAACATAATGTTAGCGCGTTGCCATTACGTAGACATACTTAAATAGCGGATCGACGACCGCCTCTATACCGCCTTCATCCAACTGCGGCATGCATATGCGTTAGGGAAAAGGGTGCACAGGATGACGATACTACTCTGCGTGTTTCTCTAACTAGAGACGCTCAAGATGAATCGAGCGGAAAGCACAGCTAAATTCCCAACTAAGTCTATATTTTATGGATATCATGTTAGAAGCAATTTATTAACATTAATTACTAAAACATATTCTACATTTTCTGTTGTAAAATGTGTTCGCTTACTTGTTAGAACATCTTTAGATATGGAAAAGCTTCATTCCACATCACAACTTGTGACAGGAGCCTAGTGAAAATGGGACCTATAAACGTTGTGTTTGCTAACGGTTTCGTTACTTTCGTTGGACAACAGTTTTAATATTGACAAATCCGGGTTACTGGTAAAAATAGCATCGATTTTTTTTGTATACAGAAGCTCCAAAATCACCAAAAATATTCTTTAATTCGTTTAGTATAACATCTAACACTTCAATTCTATCTTTTAGTTGTATTGTTTGTGATTCAAATTATTTTATTTATTGGGGTATATCGAACGAAAATGTTCGTTAATAAAATGCAAATTGGTTTGTAAAGATGGATCCTATAACAGAGTTTTACATTTGTTTATGCTTTGTGCATCCTCATTTAAATTGTTTATTACATTAGCAACTTTCTCCAAATTGTCTGCGCAAAATGAAGAGGCTTTTAACCACGTCCCACATCTTGTTGCGACTGGAGACGGAGGCAAGGAAAATGCTGGCCATTTGCTTTGTATAAAGCGAGTCTTGTAGGTGTTTTCCACAAAACTTTTTTAGTATGATTAATTAATACATTAACATTCGGAAATTGTTCTCTAATAAATCGCCGCAAGTCTGTGGAGGGCGTTGGCAATGCATGTAATATGCAGCATTATTTTTGAAGATGTCTCTAAACAATTTTCCAGCTTTAAGCATGCAGAGTCACTCATAAAGAGCAAAGCTTTCTCCCATTTCCTCACATCTTCGAACAATTCATCAATACTGCTGACAATACGTTACTACTTCCGTTATTGTATCACTATTTACCCGTTCTATTATTTTTCTGGCTATTAAGTATGTCTTTGTTAGACAAACCACCAACAGTGACGTGATCTTTGCTTCGCACATTCGCACACGCATTCATAGCATGTATTTAATAAATACATGTTAACACTATCTATGCGCTATTCATAAAGTAAATTTATATCCTCTTCCTATATTCCTCTATTATTTAAAACAAATACTAAACTCATACTTCAAACGGAAAATCTTTCTCCAGGAAACATGCGTTTTCCCTATTATTCAATTCAGTTTAGCTATGATTTTTTTTCTGTAAACTGCACATTATACATACATTGTATATATTGTAACAACAAATACAAAGTGTGTATAAATTGTCGCAAAAGCTACAAGTAGCAAATTCGTTCGATTTTAAATCGAAAATGTAAATGCTAAAATGTTGTACCATGCATTATACGTCTTCAGGGACCACTTGAAAATAACATACATTTGGCAATACTGTAGTTGGATACTACTGTAACAGTAGGTACAATACTTGTCAAAACTGACGAACGGGAATTACAAATGACAAATTGGAAAACACAATTGAAACATAAGGAAAAGCAATACGAAAACACTTTATTAAAACTTTATTAAAATTAATAATTTTGATTTTTCGAACACATCTCTTGTAATAATTTAGCGACGCTATTACCTACGCATTTGTTCAAATTGATATCCGTCTGTTTGTAAGCACAGTTGCAATCTACGAATTATTGTCTTGACAATAATGATTATAATTGAAATCAAATTAGAATACAAACTCATTGTCCTACAACATTGGCAAATGTGTTTTTCATGAGAGGATGTTAAGGAAGATATGTTGAAAACAGACCCTGAAATCAAAAAGAAACTGTTTATGAAAAAATAGGAATAAAAAGTCGTCTAAATTCAAAATTGCAGCTATCTGTATCGACAGATATCGAACAAGTAAGCCTAGTAAGGCACTAAAAAACCAAACTTCAAGAACCTCGGGAAGACGTATGAAATATGGTACAACATTTTGCCATTTAGATTTGCAACAATTTATACACACGTTATTTTGTTAATAAAAAAGTAGGTAATTGGGAAAATACTGCGTTCTTTTAAATAATCAAACCTGGGTTAAACTAGCATCCAAATATAATTGGAACATTACAACACTTAAATTTTCTGATAAAGTAAAACATTTAAATAATACGTCATCTTTCAAAGGAGTCTTCCCTTCCGTCCTTAGTTATCGATAACATTTGTCAAAAGTCGCAATCTATTACGATACGCGTTTCGAATAGACAATATTTCATTTTATTACAATTAAATTTTCAATTAACTAAAATTTCCCTTCTTTAAAAATACCATGTAACACCCGGTAATATAACATACGAGTTCGCATTCGTTCGTTCTATAATTTGCCGTTAGACTAAACTGCTGAACATCAGAGACATAACTGCCGTACTTAACGATCTATTACCAATTAATATTTATTTTGGGAATGAATTATTTAGGACGAGAAGAAAATGGAACGCAAGCGAGTTATTCGGCCATTCCCCCGGAATTATCGATGGCTAGAAGTAGATTTACCTAATAAAACCTCTGACCCGGTCAGAAGGGAATCTCACAACTATATAAACCACTGGAGAAACCATAAAGTAGGTCAGAACGGCTTAATACTGAAAGCAGATATTAGGTGAATGACATTCCACATAGCACTAATGACACCGATCTTCGACGTCATCATTTTTAATACTACGCTACGTAATGAATTCTGCATATGCATATATTTTAAGAACTACATGAATACAATTTGCTAATATTAGAAGACTCAAGAAAGAAGGAAATTTGATCCTAAAAAAACCACTGGAATTTTTTTCTTTCATAAACGAATGTGAAAGCATTAAAACAGGTATTCGTAAGCACATAGATGTAGATGTATGAGAAAGCATTCATGTGTCTATCTATATGATGTAATGCAAAAATGTACGTAACGCCTAAACTTATCTCATTTATCTATAGCTGTCGATATTAAGAATTGCTTATTACACGTAACTACCGGAAAAGAAATATTGTCAAATAATTAACAATTGCGGTTTTAATTAGTCATCGCATTTAACCACTGCAAATGTCTAATTTATGTCATCTAAATTTCGCAATTAAACAATGGTAAACTGAAACAGCTAAAGCTTAAGCAACTCAGGAATTGAATCATTCATTGGAGATTATTGGAGCATCACTTAATTCAAAAGTAAAATCGGAAATAGCGCATAAAAAACGTGAATTAGCTGTATCGTAATCCTATCAAATCTACTTCTTGAAATATCATTGCGTCACAAACGAATTAATGACAATTTATATCTATCTGCTGTCGGTTATTCAATCGAGCTAACTACCACATTTTATACCAAATTTGCACCACGGATACGTTATTATGAAGCATTCTTATTGTTTAATAATGTACTCGTTAAATAACCCTTTTTAAATAATGTATATAGTATATAAGAGTAATATTAAATTAGCAGAAACTGTAGTACAAACAATAATAGAAAATTAAAGAAATAGATTCGTGTGGAAGCAAACCACAAAATAAAAATAGCATAATTAATGGTGTAATTATAAATAATTTCCAGTAATTATTTATACTTCTCAACAGCGGAGACTGGTGTACTGTGGCTGCGGAGTACTTCGATTCGCTCGTGTATATCATGTACAGTAACATTTTTATTTTTTGTCTCCTCCTGAAACGATGTATCTATACTTTATACCACTGCTTGCGTTCGCTTGGATTATTTTAGGATTCCCAGGCAGATTTTATTACTCCCGTTAATTAACAAAAACATATATCTACAAATGCTACATGAATTGCCATAATAATCACGTTTCAGGTTCCAATAATAGTCTGCCATCATGTGTGTACCCCAACCTTTACTACACTGACTTTATGTCTTGATGGAATAGCTCGCCTTGTTCTTCATTAGATTCATCGAAGTTTTCCGGAAATCTGTTCAAATGGTTGCATTAGCACCCATTCTCTTAAAATTAACCAGCATATTTCGCATGAGTTCTTCATAATGTTCTGCCTTATTAGTAACATCAGCCATAGTTTTTGGGAAATTCAAATCGTTAATGAGCTTGCGAATTTAAGGACGGTAATTTTTCCAAATTAACTTTGGGAACGATCTACAAATATATTTAAAGCGTTTCCCTTCTTTATGTAAGATATCTTCAGCAATCAAAAAAAACATTTTTTGTTAGGCTATGTAATCCCTTACTGGTCTTCTTCTACCTGTGAGTCCGAGCAGAACCTAAGTACTTGGCGTTGCCGCGCGGAAGATAGTATCAATATTTAGTCGTTGCAAGGGGGAGACAAAACATAAACAGGCCACTGTACATTGTGCTATGCAATGAAAATACACGAGAAAGTCGCAGCATTGTAATTGACCTCCTGTTTACGTCTCCACCAGCCATCACTCCTTCCCATCCCATTTGATAAATATAATAAATGAAGAGGACTTAATGTATGATCTGATGATGAGCGATTAGCTCGAAACCGATCGCTATCGAGTATTAAACAGAATTTGTGAGAAAAAAATCCTTTTTGTTGCCTTTTCAATTATAACTGACTCATAGAGCTACCATAAATTATTTAAATATAATAAATTTTGAATGTTGCTTTGGTATTATTAATTGATTATTTTGAATTATAACGACCACGTTTTAGTACATATGATCAAACCGCAATAGGATTGATACATCATCTAAAATAGTACTGTTATGTGTTAATGTCGTATATGTGACTACGGAAAATAATTTTATTGCAAAAAGAACAAAGGGAATTGCACAATCCAGCTTCCGAACTAACCATAGTACCGCTACTGCATTATTATAGACGTAGTAAGAGCCACGGATAGTAAAAAACTAACAATTTTGGTACTTCGCGACTGCAAGGCATTTAATACAATCATTCATTCTGTTTTAATTCGTAAACTTCGGTATTTTGGTTTTGATTCTTTATTCTTTAAATTTTATTAACTTTTTTCTAAATGATAGACTTCAACGTGTCAACCTTGGTCATGAATTCCCGTCACTACGACCGTTAACAGCGGGTGTCTCCCAGGGATCTATCCTGGGTCCTATGTTGTTTTTGTTGTATATCTCTGCTTTTTTCTCTTTCATTAAAAATTGTGAAATTCACCAGTATGCAGATGATACACAACGTTATAAATCTTGTACCTCGATTAATCTTGGGAATGCTATTAAAAATATTAATCCCGATACCGCACAACTTTTGTGTATTTCAACAGTTTCAAATATCAATCCTAATAAATCATCTTTCATGATTTCCAGCAGTTCTCGGAGTGTGGGTGCTGCTAGGCCTAGAGTAGCTCTCGAGATTGGAAGGAATCTTTTGTCATTTTTGACAGTTGTCTGAACCTTGGTCTTAGATTTCATAAACACGTTAGTCGTCTAATCAGATTTTCACATTTCACTTAAGATTCGCTTATTTTGTCTAAAGTCTCTGATTATGATGCGGTATACGCGCCTGCTCTAATTGTTAGAGTCAGAAAAAGATTGCAGTCTCTCAAAATAGCTGTATCAGATTTGCGTTTGGACTGCGTAGATAGGATCACGTCTCTGACGCCAGAATACAGTCCGGATGGTTGGATTTAGATCATAGATGGTAATTGCATTTACCATGTGCTTAACACATAAAATTGTACAATGTGAAATGAATGAAAAAATAATGAGCACTTGTCCAGAATCCTACAAAACACACCGCTAGAATGATTCCCTACAATTTATACAATTAATGAAAAATCGTGCATATCAGCAGCGAATTAAAAGCTCTAGCATAATTTTAAATAGAAACAAAGAATCTAAAAAAGATGCAGTAAGAAGTAACATGATTGAAATGTCGTATGAACAAACTTAATAAGCTAATAGGTATCTACTTGTTTATCGATCTATAACGTCTATTAGGGCTATTCTACACTTTTCTTAGCAATACCAAATGTTGCATCCCAAAATGCTTGCGTTATACTTAACTTCGTGCAAATTAACCCTTATGCTTAACCCTTTCGAGCCTATTGGGTCATATGTAACCCAACAAGTTTTTTCAGCTGTCTGTTGGGTCAAATTATTCCCATTTTAACGTATATTGGGAAGAGTTTCGTCCTTCTGAAACCTGTTGATAAAACAAAGTGTGTTATAACCTCACATCTCAGTTTATTCGTTATTTTACCGCGTAAACACGTGTGTGTCGGTTGTTTAGAGTGTTTTGTAGTTGGTAAAAGTGTTCATTGGTTAGTCTGTTTGTCGAGAACGCTTTAGAAACAAGGTAAGATATTGTTGTTGCTCACCTTATATTGAAATTATTGAAAACAAAAATCCGGGACATAGATGTCCCACCAGTCTTTTTACTTGGGTTAAATGTTTCCCAACAGCCTTGTATTTTTACAGATGAGTAAGAAGTGGTTGTCAAGGAAAGAATTAGAAGAAGAAGCCGCAAGACTATTTGATGATTTTGATGATGGGGAGGATGAGGAGGATGATCATTTTGATAATAGTGAATCTTCTGATCCAGATTATGTTGCTACCGATTCAGATTCTGAAGATAATGAAAAAGAAAATAGTCTTGGTTATAGTGACGAAGATTTGAATTCAAACGCTAATGAAACAAATGATTCTGAAGATCTAACTGAAGAAGTACAGCATATCCAGGAACAAGAAACTACACGAGAATTGTGGTTCAGTAATGATGATAGATTTGTACCTAGACTTTTAGTACCGCAACAAAAAAAAATTCAATGCCATCTTTCTCGTGACTTGAGTGAAGTAGAGTTATTTTTGAAAATGTTTCCTACAAGTCTCTTTATGTACATAGCACATTGTACAAATTTGCGTTTAGCAAAATTTGAACAAGACACTAAAAAAAAGAGAATTCCTACTGATTACCAAGAAATTATGATAGTTATTGGCACTTCACTAATCATGTGCTACAATCGGGTTCCTACGTTTAATAACTACTGGTCTAATAACGATTCTCTAGGAAATACAGCAATAAAAAAGGCAATTTCAAGAGATCGTTGCAAGCTTCTTTTGTCAAAGATGTATTTCAATGATCCAAAACAACCTAAAAATGCTAACAAACTGTACTATATAGAAGAAGTTGTAAATTGCTTGAAATCTACATTTGCAAAATATCGAACGGAAGCTACGTACCAGAGTATAGATGAATCGATGGCTAAATTTAAAGGAAGATCATCAATAAAGCAATACATTCCGACGAAGCCCATAAAGCGAGGTATCAAGATATGGGTAAGAAGTGATGCTTCCACCGGTTATGTATACGACTTGAACGTATATACTGGCAAAGATACCGAAGAAACGGTTGGTACCCTAGGCGAAAGAATAGTAAATAAATTATGTAGTACTATCAGAGAAGAAGAAATAACTCTTTGTTTTGACAGATTCTTTTCTTCTGTTTCATTAGTAGATTCATTACCTTTTCCGGCAGTAGGAACAATCATGGCAAATAGAAAGAATGTTCCTAAATTTTCTACAAAGCTAGATCGTGGCCAGTCAGAATTTCGCGTGAATAACAACGGTACAATAATTTGTCGATGGAAAGACACCAAAGACTTACTGGCAATAAGTAATTGTTTCTCAGATAATGTAGTAGAAGTATCGCGAACTCTAAAGGATGGAACGCAAAAAAAATTTCCTTGTCCTGAAATGCTACAATTTTATAATAAGCACATGGGAGGTGTAGATTTGACAGATCAGATTGTTGGTTTGTATGACTTCGACAGGAAGTCAGGCAAGTGGTGGAAAAAAGTATTTTACAAGATACTTATGATGTCTGTTGCCAATGCACATGTCTTACATAACGATCTACATCGAACGAAAACTGCTTTTTTACCATTCCTAATCAATCTAGCGGAAGGACTCATTTCATTAGGCAGAAAAGGCGCAAGAGTGAAGAGGAAATCGGCATCATCGCTAGGACGGCCTTCAGCTAAAAAATCAAAATTATATAATGTTGGAGACCACTTACCCATTGAAGGAAAAACAAGAAGAAGATGCCAAAGATGTTCTCTTCAACTAAAAAAAGAGAAGCGAACTACCACATTATGTCAAATGTGCAACATACCTCTATGCAAAACATGTTTCACTCCTTTCCATTTAAAATGATATACTACATTTGATTTTTTTTTCAATAAAGTTGCATTTCGACGACTAATGGGTTATATTTTTCCCACTAAAAAAGTCTGACTGGGATATATATGTCCCATACAAAATGGCGGACTTTTTTTTCGAATAACATTTTAAGGTGTTTATTTCACTTACCTTCATCTTGTTGTTGTTTAAAAAAATTACAATCTAATCAGGATTTAATAATAAAAAATCCGGCTCGAAAGGGTTAAGTGATAAAAACAGGAATGTCAGTGTGTTTTATTTACCATTGTCATGATAACCAAATAATATATAACAACACTGGCAACCATTTGGATGAAACATCCAAATATAGGACTTGCGTTTAACTCTAAATATCCGTTTTACTTTCAATGTTAGACATATGCACCATAACACCATTAAACGGAAACGTTACAGTTTCTGGTGTTTGAATTTGGCAAAGCTTGGCGATCAATTCTGAACACGTTGTATATTTTGCAGGCGTTCTAATTCTAATACAATGTTTAGAAAATGTACGTTAAAATATATTTACACTTCGGATTTTTTAACAAAATAGATGTATCCTCATTTATGCGACTTGTGAGAAGAAAATCATCAAATATCTCGAAATCTGTTAGAAATAGATATATTAAATCCATATCATATGCCAACAACGGCCAGATCTACGCTTTCAAAGAAAATAGGCACAGTTACTATTGATGCGTTGTTTTAAAATAAAAGTTGCTTTCCCATATAAAAGACTGTCTTTCCTTAAATGGGCAACATTCCTCATACTTCTATAAGAAAAACAGAATTAATAAACCAATTATAATAAATATCAGACGCCCAATATTCTATTGAAAATAACGCAGAAAAGATATTTAATATATGTGTAAATATATGTACATACATACAGTATAATTCGTATAACAAAGTTGTTACGTATGTCATAATACTTATATCTGCATATTATGTCATTGACCTTCCAAGAATAAACTTATCATTACAGGATGTGTTCGGAAGATTCAATTGTTAAACGTTCGATAGTTCAAAACAAATTCGTTAATACGATTTCATTTAATTACAAATAAGCCTACTTTGTGACTATTGCTACCATTCTATCATATTTACAATGTAATTCGTTCGTTTAGAAAGTAAAAGTCCCATTAACAGCAGTCGTACAATATTGAACTAGTAGAAAACAGTTTAGGAGATATGTAGGCATGCGTCTACGTATATGTTCCTAACGTGTGTACACGTTATTATGCATAAGTTACGCGGCATTTCTTATTACGTGAAACTAGGAAATTATATAAACTATCATAAAAATATGTATCAATAACTATTATGTATATATGATACGAAAGGTGGTACCCAACAAGCACAAAATAAAATCTAACTGAACTGTTTATGAAAACGATTGCAAATCCTTACGTAATCGAGATGTCCATACGAGATAATAAATGTACCTATTCGCTAAATACAAACAACAATAGAGAGTTTTACTCAATCGTAAAAAGCAATTTAATTCGCACAATTTATACCACTTTATTGTTGCTTCATAGTTTCATGTATCTAAGATCCAACCAAGAATGGATGAAAAAAGAATCAAAGAATTCTCAAAAAATATTGCACATCTGGTATGTTTATTATCTCTGCAACACAAATATTACTTATTCATGTGGATAAAAGCAAAACAGTCAGGACCAATTAGATACGCTGAAATTGGTATGCAAACGGTTTATGATTTTATTCTACCAAGCCGATATTCTTTCACTTGTTTGTGTTTGATCTAAAAACATCGTTTGAAATTGCATCGCACTTAGCCGTAGACATGCACATGGCCAAAGTAAAAGAAAAATTCAACTGTGATCCTTGAAGAAATTATACAACTTCTCGTATCTTTTGTTTTTAAATTGTTTTGACTTCCACAATATGCAACGTTGCCTAGCATATTTAATGATATACTGTTCGACAAACCATTTTTTCTCGTATTTACTAGAAAATATGAATAAACAGTTTCCGTGAGATCAAGTGGAATTGAAACGATATTGTACACAAAATTCTATTGATCTAACGCTAACCGTACAAATAGCCTCATTTTTTCCAAATTTTTTTTTTCATAATTTTTCGATAGACATTATACAGACTTTCGATCTTATATCTAATGGTGTAGTCGAAACTGTTATATAACGTTTTGGTTTCTTCTTATCGGCACCATATTATTCTTTCGCGCCATCAGGAAAGGCTCTCTTTTCTTATTTCAACTATATTTGATAAAAGTTTTTGATACTAGGTTTTAATTGACCAAAATACATCTCAATATTGAATAAAGTAGCCCTGAAATTCTGAACGATCAAATATTTCAACTGACGCTCATGAGTAATAGAAAATGTGGTACACCAACGATTATTCACAGCCACATCGTATCATTTCTCCAAATCTGGTTAGAAACTTGGTCAAAAATTAATCGTTTACGAAGTCGCTTATGTTAATAGCAATTTGATTGAAAATCAAAGAGATATTTTATACTCTACAGCGGAAGTAATGGCAAGTGGATAACTTTCTACATCAAAAAGTTAAAAGACGAACTTTTGAATTGGTCCTTATTATCTTGGGGATATCCAAAATTAGATAGTCACTACAAAGCGGAACAAATCGAGTTTAACTGAGACAAAAGAGAGGTATTTTTCACGATCTATCGAGAATGCTAGATCCGTATCACAGGAATTATAACGATATGTCGATTCCCAATTAAGCCTAAGTAGCAAGAGAAACGCAGCAATATCTATTAATGTAGACGTTACGATAGTGTCTGATTCCTCACAAATGAGTGCTGTCTTTTACCAGCTCTCCATATTTGAATGTCATCCGGTTAAACCCGATAATTGTGGATTCCTGCAAAATTCTACTGCTTTCTGTCCAGTTAAAGTAATATAAAAAATACAAAATTCCAAATGCGATAAAGTTATTTGCACGGATATGGATGATATACACACGAAAACGATCAAATATGTTGGGATGTGTTAATCGAGTCATTAGCGATAATATTTAACGAATCAATAAGATTAAGAGTTTTTGCCTCGCAGTTAAAAATTTTAGGAAAACACCACCCATCTATTATTGTAAACTACCGCCCATTAACAATATGAAGTGTGGAATCGTATATAATGAACGATTTTTTCATTAGAAACCGATTACATTGGCCGTAGGCTAAGTTTCGCAGCTGGGACCCCTAATTTTTCTTATATTCGCCAATGATTTGCCTGGACTTGTTACCTCTGCGCATACTGCGGTCTATGCGGATAATACCTCTACTGCTGTGTCGGCCAAGTCCTTGACCGAGCTTGAATTTAGAATAGACCTTGCTGTAGACGAATTCTCTCCCTGATAGTGTTATAAAAACAGATTGATTATAAATCACGGCGCAACGGTACTTGTACAGTCCAATCAGCGACGACTTGTACCTCCTTAATTTGATCTTGGTTGTAACTCTCCACAACAGCAACAGTATCAAATTGCTCGGTATAAGCATTGATGATAACCTGTCTTTCAATGAACAAATCAACAACTGCAAAATGCAAAATGCAAAATTCAACCTATTACGCAATTATACAATTAAGAAGCAGTTTGAGTATAGAATTACTGCTGACGGTATACCATGCCCTGGCATACTCGATTCTCGCTTATAATATTCCGAAATGGGGCCGTACCGATTACCAACGCGTACTGATTTGTCAACAAGGAATTCTCAGGTTAATTTGTGGCAAATCCTACAGAGAATCATATAACTCTTTGTTCGTCGAAAATAATGACTGTACCTTGCTTATACACATATCGAACGTCAGGAACAGTGTGAACCTCTTCCAAATAAGCACCCGTGGAGCGGACTTACACATTCAATCGCACAAAACATCTCTTTTTAAAAGATTTCCCTTATAATCATTTGCCAAAATGTATGTGCACCGCCCGTTATTTTGTAAAATAGTTCTGAACTAAACACTTTCAAGGTTGCAATAACAAAAGTACTTAATTCCTACATGCTGCTGTTCCTACCAGGATTATTTTCCTGACAATTCCACCGGAATCCTCTAATTGCTTTGCTGTTTTAAACGTATTTCTTATTTGTCCGCTTTGGTTGCCACACTTTGTAAATTTAAACTACATTTAACGTTGTCAACACTTGTGAAAGACAAAACATTATTATTACTATTAAAAATATTTAAATGATATTCTATCGCTATAAAATATATAAAATTTGAGAAATGATTTTTTTCAAAAAATTGGGACAGATGCAAACTTTAATTTAAACGTTAATATCTCTTCTTTTGCATAAGGTATGTAAATAGTTTTGCTATTCTTATGAATCACATAAATAGCTATTTATGGTTATAAACAAATACACTGTAATATACGACGTTCCGAAAATCGAATCCAAACCTATTCAACCAATAGTCAATTTTTTTAATGATAACCCCTAATATTAATTAATTGTACAGATATTATTACAAAAAAAAAAAACATATTTTGATGCCTTGATCTTTTTCCAACTAACCTATTTGACAAAATTGGGCAACACAACCTATTTCTATTTAAAATTCTAAAAGTGAGTGCTTCTACGATATATTGTTTTGCATTTTTCCGTATGTATGTAGATTAGTGCCTTTTATAAGCTATATTACTCATAAATACTTATTTAATAACTTAGTAAGATTTAATTAATATGTACGATTTTGTGAAGACCACTTCTTTTCGTTCTATGAAATTTCTTTCTCGGTTTTTTTTTTCTCTTTGTGCGCAGATAGAAAGCATTTCTTATGAAACATACATTTGACCAACTGAGCTTTTTAAAATAAACTAAATATGCATACTTCACGTAACATCCATCCGCACAGTAAAGTGGATCGAGTCTACTGCCCTCATCACCCCAGATGGTTGGTATTGCGTGACCAACAAAATGAGTTTCTCTAATATTGCCTTCAAATTTTCCACTAATGTTTTGTTTTTCTTTTTTAAATACCAGTACTTTATATTTTGAATTCGCTTATATTTAGTAGAACTTAATTAATTATTTTACTCTGTGCATTTTCAAAATATTTGGGATATGGCCCCCTTTTAATATTCAAAGGATGTGATGCCCAAAGATTTTTGGCATTGCATTGCATAATATAAAGTTTCACCATCATCTTCGATCATCATCATCAGTCATCAGCAACAGGACAACTATCAATTTGACCTTCGAATGTCATATATATTTCTTGACGTTGTGATGGACGTAAACTTAGAGGACAAATAGTGATTAGCCAACTGTTTAATTCAGAATTTACAGTATTTATATGACAACGATGTACACAAGAATTGCATTTTCTTCTGCGGTGCTAATGTCCTATAGATTATCATGTACCATTACTCGAATACATTAATTCCAGTAACCTGTATGTATATCGGGACCGTATCCAGTACGCAGCATCACGTGCAACGCAGAAAGCGAAGCAGTCACGTTTTGTGTTAGTTCATCTCGGGTCTCCAAGCGAGTTAGTCGAACGTCGTTTATTTAATTCATAGTATGTCGGTCGTACAGAAGCACAAAAGGCAACCATTTTACCATACGGTGCTAAAATAATTTTTTAAAGTTTGCGATGAACCGTTATTCTGCTGGCACAAATATGACTATACGAAGCATGTCAATACTATACAGCGCACAAATGCCATCGAGAGAGCAATTTATGTTAGATTTACTGTACATGTTTCTCGAGTATGGGTTACAACTTCTCCTGCTAGAAAAAACCGTTTCATGTCTTCTGGAATAAATACAATTTCAACTTCATCTATGCTCGAACGGAAAAAAGATCAAAGCCGTAGTTAAAGATAAACGGCTGTGGTTAAGCCTCGACAAAACGACAGATCGGAAGAAAATAGGTTATGGTGCCTGTACTGGACCACCTTCAACCGAATTTTTCGATCATATTAATAAGCAACGATTACAAAAGTGTACTGGTAAAGCGATTACGAGGGTAGAGCTGGATACGGTACAGAAATTTGATGTGTCACCTAATCAACTATTGATATTTATGAACGATGGCGCGACAACAATGCATTGTGTAGGCCATTCTCTAAAACAAGAGTGTGAACAACTTTTACATGTAGCGTGTAAAGCTTATGCTTTATATCTTGTGGCATAAATGATTCACAAATGTTATCCAGAGATGGATACATTACTTTCAAATGCTAAAAAGGTCACAGACAGTGCTCCGGTATTTCCGAACCACCAGAGCCAATTCTCACACGTTGGGGACCATGGTTGAAGGCAGCTTTTAATTACTCAAAATATTTCGAACAAACAAAATTTGTGGTTTTACAATTCAAACCCGACGAAGCTGCAGCTATTAAGAAAAGCCAAATAAGATTTAAGATACTTCTGTTGAAATAGATTTAATAACTATTTACAACAATTATGTCTGTGTATTTGACGCGATAGAGAAATTTCAAAATATTACGTTGTCATTTGTGAAGTCAGTGCAAATTGTACGCATTAATAAGTGATATAAAGAGTATATATATTGTGGAAAAATTCGAGAATATTATAAACAAAGAAGCTAATTTTACCAGATTAATACAAATTGGTGATAGTGCATCTGGTCCATTATGTATTTATAAAGATTATTTCAATTATGCGTGTCTTTCATCCGTAGATGTCGAACGGTCATTCTCAAAATATAAGAACAGTTCAGCGAGAGAAATCTGGAAACATACCTAATGCTGCAAACTTTGCAGCAATCTTATTATATTTGTGCTTCGTAGATAAGGTAAGTAAATTATATATAATATTTATAATTAAATAAATAAATTAATATTACTCTTTCCGGATATATACTTGCGTGCAACACTAATGAGTAATATAGTAATATCATATGTAAGAATGTATGAAACTTAGTACTATCCTGGCGTGCAGACAAAAGTGGTCCATTACTACTAATTACTGCCGTTAAGCTGCAAACTGTTTTCAACATGCAATATTTTCAACGTATATAATTATACACTTATCACATACAAGGTGAGCCAAATTCGATACTTTTAATATGGAACTTATATTTCTAAAGGAATTAGACAAAAACTGACCTAAGCTTCTGGAGCTCGATTTTAAAGAGAAACCGATTGCTGAAATCCTTATTTTTATATCTTCCTTAATATAAGAGATATAGAGCGTTTTCTTAAAATGTGCAATTTTTAAAAACCCTTGTAACTTTTTTATTTGTGAAAATGCTTGATTTATACAAAAACTATATTAAGGCGCTTTTTGACGCATAATCCTATGCTCTAATTTTTTCTTTTTTTAAACTCCTATTTTTTGAGATATTATCAAAACTTGTGTTTTTTTATATGGGACATCCTATATTTTTTTACACTATTGAAAAGCATATAAAATTACGTTTAAAATGATATAACACACTTGATATTTTATTTAAACAATTTTTAAATTATTTGTTTTTCTTCTTTTCACATTATTTTAAGATGGCTATGGATGGTGGTAAATAAGCAAATAAAAGATTTCAACAAAGCAGAAAAAAATTGTTTTAACATTACTGATATTATAGCTATAAGGAATTAAGAGGTAAAAATTCATAATGAATTGAAAATTTGAAATTAATCATGACTAAATAAAACTAAAATAAGTTGGTTTCTAAAATTGTTACCCACATATTTAAACAAAATATTTACAGAATATACCTTTGTTATTAAAAAATGCGTAAACATGATAAATTATAGCAAGTGTTCGAATTGTCCGCCGCTCTGTTGTAAACATAATCGACACCGTTTTTTTTCATTTCAGAACATTTAGACAATATAAAATAAATACGTGTATTGTCTAGTTACCATCCATAGCCATCTTAAAATAATGTGAAGTGAAGAAAAACAAATAATTTAAAAATTGTTTAAATAAAATATCAAGTGTGTTATATCATTCTAAAGGTAATTTTATATACCTTTTCAATAGTGTAAAAATATATAGGATGTCCCATATAAAAAAACACAAGTCTTGATAAAAAAAGAAAAAATTAGAGCATAGGATTCTGCGTTAAAAAGCGCCCTAATATAGTTTTTATATAAATCAAGCATTTTCACAAATAAAAAAGTTACAAGGGTTTTTAAAAATTGCACATTTTAAGAAAACGCTCTGTATCTCTTATATTAAGGAAGATATAAAAATAGGGATTACACCAATCGATTTCTCTTTAAAATCGAGCTCCAGAAGCTTAGGTCAGTTTTTGTCTAATTCATTTAGAAATATAAGTTCTCTATTAAAAGTATCGAATTTGGCCCGCCTTGTACATACAAAAGTATAGCATTATTATTTTCGTTTATTCTAATGGAAAAACCCTACAGTTTTATTTTAAACCACTTCATACCTGTAGCAACTTTTTTAGTATAAGTATACTTTCATACTTACTACGGGTTAATTAAACAATGGTTGAAAAAGTTACCAAGAAAATATATTAATTTTAATTTCCATCAATTTTAAATTATTTGTAAAATCTTAAACTACTTACAGATTTCAATACAATGGGATACATAAAAAAGATAACATTTAGAAAAATTTAGTTGAAGAGATGGAAAGCAATTGAACTAGAACGTAACATGGGGGATGTCTCAATTATACTTTAAGTGCTTCCAATTTTTAGATTAAATTGCAGTAATACGTTATACAGAGGATATATGTTACCCTGAGAAAGGGCAAATATTTTTAATATGATAACATGATTATCAATCAAAAATATTATTTTGACCCACTTACAATTAGTGGTAATGTGAACAATACCGGATTGCAGTAAGCAACAATTTCAAAAGTAAAACGCAGAGATCTATCCTACGAAATCAATTCGACAAGAAAAATAAGCAATTTATAGATGTCTATAATTGAAATGTTTTACAAACTAGATACATAATTATCAACTTTCAGATTATGCAATAATAAATACCACAGAAGATGAAATAAACTTATATAATTACTATTATGAATAATAATTGACAATACATGCGTCGGTCAACAAACTTCCTGTATTGCAAGAATAATAAAATTTAACAGTACCTTCTAGCTCGCGAGCGTGTGTAGAAGGCAATGAAATGTCTCTAAACAATAATTAAAAGCGCAATATAACACGAACTTAATACGATAATATACCACACAGTATTTGAGCAACAACTTTCGTTTGAAACGAACGCGCGTATTTCTTTGAAAGTGAAATAAAAAACAATAGCAGTAACGCGCCGCGCCGGCTCGATTATCATATAAGTGTGTTAAGCACACGATCGCCGAGCGTCTCTCATGCACCGCGGTTCCAATCTCTTCAACTAAGCCAGATGAAACTGAAAGTAAACGCCGAAATGGTCACTAACCTACCGATACTGACACATACGCTATTATTTTTCTGCGCGTAGAGGGAGTATCTTTAGTAGGTCCCCCTACTAAAATGAATAATTCGCAAGAACAAGAACGTGACTCAAGTAGCATGTACATGCTTACTGCTTTTTTCTTTCTCATACTTCTTAGAATGCAGCGCAACATCGGGTTGCACTATAAAATATGTATATTTAACGGTGTATCTGTTGTGCTATTTAATCGAATATACTACTTTGCAAGTGACATGAATACATTTGGGATTATTTTTATTCATTTCATGATTCTTTAAAGTCTTATAGCTGAATCGGAAAAAGAAGGTCGCCTATCATTTTCAGATGTTCTATCATTAAAAAAATCACACGCTGTATTTTAAAATTTATTAAAATAACATCCAGTATATTAAAATGTACTAATATCCTACTCTTATCAAAATCACACCCTGTATATTAAAAGTTTACTATTGTCAATTAAAATCATCCCTGTATATTGACATTTACTGAAATCATCAACAAACAATCAAGAACAATGCTACTGATCGTCTGCTTCAATTGCTTTTGTTTTGATGTAGTGAGGTAGATTAAACTTGGACGTTTGTGATACCGTTGGTAATGATATATATTAAAAAAATTCGAAAAAATATGTTATTAATTATCAGAGTTGGCACTTTTGGGCGACACGCAAGCATCGTAGTAAGTATAATAGCAAATATTAACATGGACCACCGCACTATAATGATCTTTGTACCAATTGTCATAAAGTTTGGAATAATTGAAGTTTAATGTGAATAATTAAAAACTGTGGAAATATTATTTATTAATATAATAATTATAGTAGTAATGCTTGAAAAACAATTTCCAACATTTAACATATACAAAATGTTCAGTTTAAACCTCGTTCTATGGGTAACTCATTTGTTTCTAAGGATATAAGGACGGTTAAATTACAAAACAATTGAATGGTTTACCGTAGATTCAGAATCTCGTACCAGAAAAACAATTTCCCCAGGAACGACTTCAACTTTACGTTTTCGGAACTTACGATCTACTCTGCATCTGAAAGCATCACCTTAAGAAACAAGTGCTTCTTTTTTTAAGAGGTGGTTAAAAGTCTTGGTTTAATGGTCCATGACGGCGATATTTTTATTTGAAGTATGCCATGACTGCGAAAAACAAAGTACAGTTTAACGAAAAAATAATGCCAAAATTTTCTTCATGGTATTAATGAAACCATTTACGGCAAGCACACTGCAAGGAAAGAAAAAATACACTACCCACGGACATGTTTCTGCCTACCCAACGTCATCAGCGTGCAGTATTTTAACTTTAAAGGATTAAGGTTGACTCTATGCCAGTTCATGTTAATGGAAAAAAATTAAAAAGAGGGTCCTTTTTCTCACAGATTCTTTGTTTTGAGAGTACAAATGCGACCAGTTTCACGAACAAATTTCAATTCCAATTGCACTACAATTGTAGTACAATTGAAATAATTTTAATTTTATGATATATTTCATCTGATATAGTTCTAACCTGATGATGTGAATGTTGTTTACAAAACCGGTCGCATATGTATACCCAAAATAAAGAACTTGTTAGAAACAGGGCCCTCTTTCAAATTTCTTCCGTTATTTTAACTCTACGTTGCATCGCTGTCGCCCTACAGTTACTGCCACAACATTTCAAAACGACGAACTAGACAATCCTTGACGCCCTCTAGCGCCAAGAAACACATACCTGCCGTTTAGAAAGCAGCAACATATACCGAATACTGTTCCCCAAGGCACGTATACACTTCTATGACTTTGCCAATCGGGCTTATCTCGTCCTTCATGAAGCGATACCATGGGGTAGTTATGTAATATACTTCAGCGTCATCATAGATAGTTAATTGTTAATTTGACACAAAGATGTAGATTACATTGTCAATAAAGCTCGACAAGCTATGGGCTCCGCAAATAGCAAGATTTACCCCAACTTCTATCAACTGAATAAATTTTCCAACGAACTTATCTTTTTTTTATCATTTGCAATCGCTTTTTGAACCTTGTCGACTAGTTTCAATAGATCTCGCCATTTCGGATCCTATATGGTATCGCTGCGATTATCTTCTAGAAGCAATTCCCTGGAGACTGCGCAACCTTTTGACCTAATAATTCTCAATTCTATCATAGATCGAGATTTAAAGATATACTTGGCACATCCCAGCAAGTAATTTTTTTCATATGCTCTACTTCAAAACTATCAATTAGGGAATTAGCATCGCATCCTGCATACTAAACCTTTTGATTGCGAATTAAAACACACTTTACTTTACCTCGGTGGCCGCGGATCAAACTAATAAAGCGTAGATTGTAATTTCTCACAATTTCGTGACGCCTAATATAAGGTTCTTTCATTATACTGAAAATAGGCGCTTGGTTGGCTACCCTCCTTTCACAATGAGTTTCATAAGCATGAAGACAAGCCCTACACACCTCTGGCCACCTACGAATGGAATACCGAAAAACTTTATTCGATACGTTTGTCAACCAACCAAATATCTAACCTTGGCACTTTATTTAGACGTGGTCTAAATTTTACACATACCACAGCTCGAGGAGTGTGGGCAAAAAAACAATTTTTGGATGCAAAACGTTAAATCTGTTGTGCAAGGAACATAACCAGACAAAGCCCCTAATAGCATCTATTTCTAGTGCACTGTGACCATATTTTTGGCCAAAACTCAAAATTTTCATGTTAGGTTTTATAAATCTATGTTGTTTGTATAAACAGTCAGTGCTTGCGCTGCTTTGTGTCATTGAAAGTAGCACATTTATGGATATTAATGTAAAAGGTATAAGTTTCTGTAATTTAATTTAATTTAAAGTTCAAAACACCTTTTAAATAGATGTTAGCATTAAAAAAAACTCATCTACTTTGTACGAATTTAGCAGAAAGCTCATTGCAGAATTAATAATTCAAAGTTTACACAAAAGTTAAAGGATTTGTTACTTATTCCACTGCCATTACATCTCCACAACTATCCACACCTGGGAGTCGCGACTTTTATACCCAGAAAAATCATCAGGACCAAAAAAAAAGAGACGCTATTAAAATGGTAAAAGAAAAAGATTCTCCGCTCACCCTACAAGCAGCAAGTGTAGCTGCACGACCAACCAGTCAGAAAGATTTGGCAATACTGTTTAAAGAAATAACCAAAAGTTCAACGCGGCCAACCAAAAACACTTTTTTGCACTACCGCCCAAGGAACACCCATCGACATATCATCCCTTTATTTCTAAAATTAGCTTACAATCTCGGTTAAAACGGCAAAATAAACTAAAGCTCCCTTCAGAAATTATCTCCTTATTATCACCGTCTACGCTTCATACTCAACTTCCAATTACTGCTTGAGATTCTTCTGAGAACAATTAAATAATCTAAAACTAGACTTAGAATAATGCTAATTAATTGGTAAAACGTATACCTTAACGTATATTTCCAATACATTTGCCCGCATAGACATACCTATATATTTCTTTTTGCGCCTAATATAAGTTATCATCGCCTTTAATTGGTATTTAATAATTACGGCCAAGAAATATAGATTCGACACAATAGTGCAGTGGAAGAAAAGCATCTTATATTAATGGAAAAGTGCGGAAAGTGGAATCTACTTGTAAAATTTATTCGATTACTAACTTTTCGATTATTAAAATCAATGGGTGCTCCCCATCGCTAAAAAACGACAATCTTAAAAGGAAAGCGTAACATAAAATAGCAGAAAGTTTGTCGTAAAAATTTATTAAAAAGAAAACAATTTTCAAGTATGTTATTTTGGTTGTCATGAATTTTTATTTTTGTAAAACTAAAACCTGCTAAAAGATTTCAAATGAAATTGTTTAAAAAACTTGATTAAAAATTACAATTCACATTAAATTCAGTGACAGTGAGTGATGACGTAAACGGGAGGCCGCGGAGAGCGACTCGATTCCCTCGCGTATTTTCCTTGCATATTGTGTACATTGTACTATGCAAGGGAAATACATGAGAAAATCAAATCGTTGTGCGGGTCCTCCTGTTTACGCCATCATCCATCCATGCTGATTAAGTTAATCTTAAAAACAACTTTTACATAAAACTCATATAACAGAAGGTACATTGTGGTTCACAAATATTTGTCATTGATATTATATGTATAGCATGGACTTGAAATTGATATTTGTAATTTAAAAACGTTGTTAGTTAATACATACTGATAACAGATATCGTTAAAGCTGTTTTCAAAAATCATCTTTTAGAAATGTTTCAAATCAGTCATTGTAATATTGCAAATCTTTAAGTATAAAATAGTACAATTAATTATAACAATAAAATCTGTAAAATATTTTTTAGATATCATTAACCCTGCAGAGTGATATTTACTTTAGCGTCCATCAAGATTGGGGTTCCTGGGATCCCATTGTGCACGTCCGGGACTAAAGAACAAGTTGATGCTGTACATACAACAAAGTCACTGTACTGATGATTTGAAAAATATTAAATTTACTAGATTAACAGTCAAATTTCTCAAATTTCAATGTATTTATCACTTTGAAACATTTCTATTACGATAAACATTAATATCATAAACAAGATAACTTTCAAATCAACAATATAACATGTTATATGTAACGATAAAAAAATGATCACATTCTGAAATTCATATATTCAACACATCTTTTGGATGATTTTTGTTGTTTTTCACAAAATATAACATGTACTAATAAATATTTATTTTATAATATACATATATACAATTAAACTAAGGTCTCTTAGCAACAGTCGCACCGTGTAGTTCTATAAAAGATTCAAGAACTTGTGGCACATGGCCTCGATATCTTAATTTATGAGACTTGACTGCCATGGCTGCTATACATTTCAGACTCAATTTTGCTTGCGTTTTCAAAATAATTTCTGCTACACCTACAAGAAAAAAGATCATTAATTTGTTAACGGATTACTTGAAGCCATGCAGCTCGCAATTCATTTGGTATATTTTTGGCACACAGAAATTAAAACAACCCAGTACAAAACATGACATAATCTATTGTCATAGAACGTTTAGAAAGTTGATGCACTTTAAGAAGCAAGTTGCATATTAGTTGTGCCATCCGTAACCAGTGTAACAACTGTAACAACCACTGCTTCCAATATTTCCAGGAATGCAAAATTAAAAAAAAACAATGGTATTATTCGAAAATAAATAGGTATGGGCCTCCATATCAATGATACTATTGAAAACTACACTAGCCGACACGATTTTTATAACTGACTTAACAATCTACAATTTTAGTATTATGTATTGTTTTAAACAAAAAAAAATGTATTATAACATAGGGTATCACGTCACATTTTCAAAATAATATTTTTATCTGTTTTCACTAAGATTAATGTAAAATTTAAGATTAAAAAAGTACTGTAACAAGCTCGAGCATGTTCGCGACAAATAAAAGAATGGCAGCCTCGGACCAACATTGATCCTGGAAAATTTAATATAAAATTTGAGCCGTTAGTGGATTTTATTTTGGTGACTCTACCCCATCTACACATTAAATTAGGATTGATTAAATAGTTTGTAAAAGCACTAGAAAAAGAAGGCAACTGTTTTAAATACTTAAGGGATAAGTTTCCAAAGTTTTGAACGTACTCATGAATGATTTAGAGCTGGTAGCATGGACATGGACTTCTTTTAAAAATGTTTGCAAACATTTTCTGGGAAATCAAAAGAATGAAAACCACCAAGATGATAAGATGGCTACTTTGATAGAAAACTAAAAATTAGTGCCGAATGTTGCTCGAAGTTCATTTTTTGTATTCACATTTGGATTTCTTTCCTGCTAATTTAGGAAAGATGAGGGATGAACAGGGCGACAGATTCCATCAAGATGTTGTAGAAATGGAGAAACGATATCAGGGTAGGTGGGATCCCGTCATGATGGGAGATTTCCGCTGGTTTCTCATTAGAGAAGGCAACAGCCAACATAAAAGGAAGAAATAATTCTATTTGTGCAAACTATTGATATGTCAGCAATTTTCCTTTGTGTACAGTTAAGTGTTTTGGTATTCTTGATACTAATTAAACATTCTAGTATTCGTTATGTCAAGATTTTTGTACTTATCTATTTTTTTATATCTTCTGTTTAACAAAATTTGTAAATACAGTTATCATTTGTCAACTAGCGGAGTATGATTATAACTCTAAAACTAGACGTGGTGGAAAGATTAAAAACCAAATCTTTCCTAGTTAGGTTACGCCTTCAGTTAAAGACAGCAAGAACTTTACACCCATTTTTACAACAGTTATTAAAAAAAATTGTCGACTACAGTTATCTATGTAATTTAAAAAAATTCTCGTAGAAATTAAGTATTTTCTAATTTATACAATAGTATCCCCCTGAATTACAAATGGGGGCGCATGACCTCGACGGTTCGCTTTGAACAGCGGTTAAGTATACGAAGTCGGCCATCTAGGTAAGTATGTATGAAAATCTATGGGGTTGATTCCTTCTTTTTAAAATTACACTGTCTGAATATAGGCTGAACGTAGGCTATCTATACAGATAAAGGTACGCTTAAGAGGGTACATGGTTACATAAATTTCAATGGTTCCAAAATTCCATTTTACGTAATTAATATCGAAAGGACATGGCAAACCTTCAAAGAGTTTAAATCCAGGAATACACATACACGGAACTTATTGATTTTCTAACCGAAACTGATATTGGGATGAAACAACGTTTGGAATGAAATAATATTCTAAAGGTACATTAAAATCAGTACAAAATTAGCATTAGAAGCAATTTTAATAGTTTGACAAGAAGAGATTAAAAAAACAGATTTTAGATTTTAAATATCCTAAAATTTTTTCTTTCGTATTATTTTGACATATCAAAATTGACGCTTTTTGTTGCAGTTGAACATCCGACAACAAATGAACGCGTTCATTTCGTATTAAAAGTTTGTCCTGAAGTACCTAACCACGAAGTGGATGTCGTAATTACAGTTGATCACGAATTGATGCAAATGCAAAGTTCTAGTGACAGTGTGGATTCTTCACGATCCTGCACACGTATTATTCTTACAGCAAAAAACTACCAAGCAGATGAAGAATTTTCAATAGATTACGGAATTTCAAACGGTGAAGTTTTGTTTTTTAGTTTATTTATTGTGAAGCAATGAAGCTGGCTTAGGTATGCTCTTTTTACGCACGCAGTAAAATCGTTGTCAAACAAAACCCGAAGCCAACTGGAACAATGACTTACTACCTGTTGCCGAAGAATCAAGCGGTGTTTCTCCCCTAATGTTGACGCAGTCTACATGCGCTCCGGCTTCCGTTAGGTCCATAATGATCGAATGTAATGTCATAAAGTCTGATATGGGTTTATGGTAATTTACTATCATATGCAGCGGAGTATTTCTATCGTGATCCATGGCGTTTACATCGGCCCCACATTGAATAAGTAGCCTGGCCGTTTCTGCACACGGGAACCTATTGGAAAGTAATTAGTTGAAAAAGCAACCATTCTTTGTAGAAATACCTACTTGCACACATCGTTAGTATGAAAATCATCTACAGGCGTTTCTGCGCTGCAAGCTAAATGTAGAAAAGTTTGGCCGTCTCGGAGCGTTACATTCAATTGATTTAAGATGAACACCATTTTATTTACATTAAATCTTTCTTCTTCACTGCATTTCTTTAAAAGTTTCGTTAAAATTGTCAACAAATACAAAGTTGTGATAATGTTACTTTCAGTTTCTTGCTACAACAAAATGAAACAGATTTTATTTGCTTTAGGCAATCATAGGAGATTACACACCAAAATAGTTTCCGGATCATCTTTTGTTTCGGGACAAAATAACTTAGTCTTATTTCTCTCTAATTCTACTACCGCCGCAGCAAGAACTTGTACGACACTATCGTAGGTAACTTCAACACCTACATGAAGCATCTGAGAAAAAACTTGAGCGAATCTCAGCAAATCTTTCACTACAGATATTTGATTTAGTTGCCTCAAACTCAATGCGTGCAACCATAGTTCAATGCATCTGTCGAAACGAGCGTTATCTGCAAATACTGCGCCTCTAAAAATTATAGGATGAGGAACTTCTGGATTGTGTCTCCCTAATATTCTCTCACGAATAGTGAGCGCTTCCATGTGCAAAGCGTTTGAATTTCTTCTTATCGCCTCTAATTCGTTAAGCGTTTGACATTCCACCCAATTTTGATAGGCCTTTATAGGCTTCATTGGTTTCTTTTTTATCACATTTTCTGGGTCACTATACCTACAATAAGAAGAAAAGCATTTATATTGGCGTAACCATTTGATATGAAAATTGTGTTAAGGAATACATTATTTAGCATTTAGGAGCTTGAAAGAGAGGATGTTGTATTGCAATTCAGGTAGAAGTGACATTATCGACAAGAAAACAACCAACAATATCAACAGAAAACTATGACAAATGCTTTTGAAAGAAATATAGGAATCCAAATAACTTCGGAATCATTTAGTAAACTTGTAATTAGCGCTACAAGTGCATCACTACAAACTGTAAACAAATACACACAAATGGTAGATTTAAAGACGTATTTGGGTGTTAAAGTGAGAAAGAAAAAATAGTATTTACAATAGGAGTTACAGCTTATAGTCACAATTACCTTGATTCTTTTTTATAAAAAGAAAGATAAGTATAAGGAATATGGAAGAAAATTAACGTAAATTAGAGAGGCATCCCAAAACATCATATGCAGAATGCTCCATTTAAAAAACCATACTTGTATCTTTTTATAGCGGAAAGTGAACGCCCTGTATATTTGGCCATAATTTAATATCAAGCAAAATTTGTCTCTTAATATTTTTTTTTACTTTTTTCTAAATTGCTCACAAAAGGAATTACTTTCCGCTCACACAGTGCTGGTGGACAACTTGTAGACAACTTAATTAATGTCAACCATGTTAACATTTTAAAAATCTAACATCTTCAATACAAGCTGCCAATACGACCGTGGAACTAATTTTCCTTTTACTCAATTTTTTAGTTTTCCGGCATCAAAAACCAATAAAATCGCTGCCATTTTAGGTTAGTTTATTCATGACCTACCTTTGCTTTTACACAGAGAATGGTTAGTATTCAAGGTAGCGTTAGAAGACTTCATTTTAATTTAAGTTTCACTGTTTCTAACAAGTATAATAATGTTTACCTCATTTTCATTGTTTGATACAAGTATTCATACGCCCTCTCTAAGCAATAATTGTCCTTATCGTTGGCATAAGATGCACCTAATAGTTCTAATGCTTCGATCTTTTCTTCCTTGCTAATTTCAGGTCTCTCTAAGAGAAGTTCAACAACGTCCTTGCGAGTTCTTTCGGCCGCAGCTTTGATAGGTGTCATACCGACGTCGTTCGATGAAAATTTAGCATTATAATCCAGTAGCTCTCTCACAATCGCCGTGTGTCCACATTCCGCTGCAAAATGTAACGCTGTAGCACCACAATTAGCTTTTTCGTTCGGATCGGCACCATTTTCTAAAAGAAAACTAACCTAAAATTTTAAACCATATATTGAAATGTACTGTGTAATACTAGATACTTATTTAATTAATAAGACACTAGTTCCCCCAAAACATTAACACATCCTCATTCAAAATAGTAATTGTAAAATCGCTAGGTATCGGTATTATCTTGTTAATGTATTCGCCAGCATCCTATTTTGGACACTCCCTGTATAATTCGAATAAATTAAATTGATGATAGTGCGGCCCACAAATCGAAATTGACTGTAAAGAACTTTTCATTATGGAATCAGCTAATTCTGTTTCATAAAAGCTATGGTAGTCACTTATAATAATGGCCTGATTGATGGATGAATAATGGACTGATAATGTTGAAGAAAGATAAAGCCGTTGAGGCCAAACTTCTCTGGTTGGCTTAAATTTATCAATAAATTCTGATATCTCTTTTAGTGGTATGCACAACAGATATTCCATCCCCATCTAATTTAATAAATATAAAGTCACCTCTTCGAATAACTTTAGAAAAAATTCTCTATGCACTAAATAAACATTTTTGTTTTGATGCAACTGATATTTCATTCATAAATTATGCAATATATAACGTTGTGTATTTTATTTTTTATTTTTTACTAAAACTGCCAACGCATACATCTCCACACTTTTTCCTTTGAAAGTTATCTGTTATATGTAAAGTTCACCACTTTCCGTGCACTTCACGAAATTAGCATAGACTAG
>LR736867.1:8474111-8617799 GCA_902654985.2 Oryctes borbonicus | reverse complement strand
TTCCCGACAGTCGACAAAACACGAGTCTGTCTAGTCGTTGCAAAAAAAAAAAATATAATACGTAAACATGAATCCCTTATTATTTTTAGCAACTAGAACTAAACCTAAATCCATACACAAAATAATTAATTAAACGATAGCACAAAGCAAAACTATCAGGAATATAATGCACATGGTTGCGTCAGTTATAGAAAAATAAAATAACAAAAGGAACCTGTTACAAGATGGCAAAAATGTTTTACTTTACGTAGGAAGTAAACGTAGTTTCGGAAGCAACAATTTATTATTGTAACGCGGCACAATGCTCCACAAAAATTATCTCTATAAGCAAACAAACAAACCGAAGACATAACAAGTTGATTGATAACGAAAGTAATAACCATCATCAATAAGTTATTCCTTGAGTATACAACATCATTCAATGTTTTTCCAAACGGTCAATGTACTTCTTATCGCGGATTAAAATAATTTCAATCCATTCCGAGCGCGAATCCACATTTCTTTCTAGTGCAATGCACTTGTCTCATATTTCAGGTTTGAGGGATATAGAATTAAAATCACATTTTCTCCCCAATGTTGAGTTTTGAAGAGACAAGCATGAATATCTCAAATTTTTGGAAATTTTAAAATTGGTAATCAGTACAGATAATTATTTTTGTTGCGCAGATGAGAAGAATGCGAGTTTTAAAACAAGTATACAAGTTGGAAAAATGATAGAAAAATTTTAATTTAAGTAAGAATATAAACTGTCTAATATAGATCTCCGTTTCCATTTTTCAAACGTATTCGCGGATTATCATCGCATGGAAAGATGAGCAAACCATTATTTCACTGTATATAAAATTTGTTCATAACGCCAAAAAATACAGTACAAATAAATGATATGTAAAATTGCTACTTTTTATAGCAGTTTTTCTTATACACTGAAATATATTGACAACTGTTTCTACGTTTCTACAATTTTGCATTACGCCTCAGTACCTCACTGTTGGCATTACTCCCTGCATATCTACCTATTTTATGATCCGATTCTACTAAATCCAATAATGGTCGAGAGTACATGCATTTACGCGAATACACATTTGCATATGGATTATTTCACGGTAATAAGGAACGGAACATGCCCTCAAAAATATACTTATAACTTATGCAAACAGAAAATTATAATGTAGACATACCACTTTCTAGAAATATAAACCTGCCACACCCGTTACAGTATGATGTCACGTCCGTCAACAAATTTTTAAAAATTTCTTTTCATAAATACACTTCCATTTTTTCCTGGATACTTAATTCTTAATTTTCTATGCTTATTTCACAATCAATAAAGAAAATGCAATCATTGGTTAGAATCTGAATACATCTATTATAATTGTACCCACACCTGCCGCTGATTCAACAAATATAAATAAATAATAGCCGCCACTTAGAATATTCTGATGGCGCGTGAAAATTTATTCGTCTAAAACAGCAAAAGGGTTAGTTACTAATATGTGAAACTGAATTTTAAATAAAGATAAATAACACTAGCCGACAATTTTATATTTTTTTGAATAAGTATTGTAAAAATGGGTGTAAAGTTCTTACAGTCTTTAACTGAAGGCGTAACTAAAAACCAAATCTTTCCGCCACGTCTAGTTTTAGAGTTACAATCATACTCCGCTAGTAGACAAATGATAACTGTATTTACAAATTTTGTTAAACAGAAGTTATAAAAAGATAGATAAGTACAAACATCTTGACATAACAAATACTAGAATGTTTAATAAGTATCAAGAATACAAAAACACTTAACTGTACACAAAAGAAAGTTGTTGACAGATCAATGTTTTGCATAAATAGAATTATTTCTTCCTTTAATGTTGGCTGTTGCCTTCTCTAATGAGAAACCTGCAAAAATCTGCCATAATGACGGAATTCCACCTACTCCGATATCGTTTCTTCATTTCTGCAAAGTTTTGATGGATTCTTTCTCCCTGTTCGTCACTCATCTTCTCTAAATTAACACGGAAGAAATCCAAATGTGAATGCAACAAAAATTAACTTTGAGCGTCATTCAGCACCCTAAATTTTTATAATTTTCTATCAAAGTAGCCATGTTATCTTGGTTTTCATTCTTTGGATTCCCCAGAAAATGTTTGCAAACATTTTAAAAAGAAGTCCATGCTGTCAGCTCTAAATCATTCATGGTACGTTCAAAATTTTCATCTTCCTACAGCTCCCCACAGCTTCCTATTTGTGGACCAACAAATATACCTTCGCGAACTTTCCCATCAAACAACTTTGGAAACTTATCCCTTAAGTATTTAAAACAGTTGCCTTCTTTTTAAAATCAGAGTACACTAACGGCTCAAATTTTGTATAAAATTTTCCAGGAACAATGTTGGTCCGTGGCTGCCATTCTTTTATTTGAAGCGAACATGCTCGAGCTTGTTACAATACTTTTTTAATTTTAAATTTTACATTAATCTTAGTGAAAACAGATACGAGTATTATTTTGAAAATGTGACGTGATACCCTATGTTATAATACAATTTGTATATTTAAAACAATGCAAAATACTAAAATTGTAGATTGTGAAGTCAGTTATAAAAGTCGTGTCAACTAGTGTAATCAATTGAAATTGAAGAAAATTGTTTCTGAGCTAGCATTTTTTATTAATTTTAAAATAGAAATATATATAAAAAGAAGTGCTTAGTAGACATCCGGACTAAATGTGATATCTAATGCAAAGGAACAATTTTTGAAGCGGGGTATTTACAAACGTTTAATACTTTATAGTGTTTACTGCCACATTGCTATAAATCTATACTATTCTACACCTATGTTTCGCAACGTGAAAAACATTGTACTCGACGAATGTCTAGTTGTCTAGGACACCAGAAAACTGCTACAGAAGGTAGTAGGAAGTAGCTTGATACTAATTAGCTACTACAAACTGCTAATGGTAGTTAGTAGTTATAAAGTAGCAAGTTTGTTTGTAGCAAGCGATCACTAAGTACTATATTTGTTGATACAAATGTAAAATGATCAACTGGACAGCATTAGTTTTAAAACTTGTATCTTCAGTTAATGTTTGATAAGAAAAAGTTACTTTTGAAAAGCTTTATTTTACCGGGGTAAAAATTTCATGTTACTAAATGCCATTAATAACTCATTTTTAATTTTAAAAATGCTTGTTTTAAGTATATACCCGCTCATTTTATAGTTAATCACTAATACCAATTAATTTACTACTTTATTAACGGTGGCAACATTTTAATATGCATATCTTGTGTCCTTTAGGAAGAATATTACCATATTACAATTTTCACAGGTAACTCATACGTCTGCAATTTACCCCAATTCCCACTAGAAAAGCGCATCGGGTACACTTATTGCATGATGTTTTTTTTTTACACTTCAAGGAATAAAATAGCCTTTTCAATTCATACCAACAGACTCGTTTAAGAATAGTATAAAAGTATTGAATAGAAAACCTTAGAAAGTTATTAATTAATTAAGTAATTATAGTAATAATTAATGTCAATTATACAACAAATTTAAGCAAAAAATACAATATTATACATTAATAGGAAAAGCACAGTGATGTTTGAGAATGAAAATAATGAATTACTGTAACTGCTATGTTCCAGATACATTCTAGAGGATGCATAGCCCAACACATTTTTCTGTTCCGGTACTGAAGGAGCTCCTGGTTGAGCTTGAAGCTGATAAGAAAGAGATATAAGAAATGCTCTTTAAGTGATGTAATATGTTTGGAACACCTCAGAATATATTTGAAACAGGTCAATAAAATACAAAAACTAGTACGATAATGTGAAAATATTACTTATGAAATTTAGTGAGACCTTTGCTATTATTGTTAATAAAATCCTCAAGCATATTGTCTAAAAACCGTCCTAACGTAGAAATAAAAACCACAATGTCATATAGTAAATTGGTAATTTAAAAGTATGTCTTTGTTATTTCTGATGTTTATTTGTGATTTGTTCCGTCAATGTATATATTTTCGTTTTGGTAACTTAACAAAAAACATACAAAATACCTTGCAATGATATAAAAATATAAAAAGGATGTTAAATACAAGATTATATACAAAATAACTTTGCAGAAAGTTAATTAACCACCAAAAGTAATTATGTAATATACTCACAACATCTAAATGTCCTTTGTAAGCTGCTATCATTAAACATGTATTATTGTATTTATTGGCAATATGAATGTCGGCATAGTGGTCTGTAAGATATTTTACAATATCCAATCTTCCATCAAAACACGCTGCCCTCAATGGTGTAGAATTCGTTCTAGTTGGATGATTTACATCTGCACCTGCTTTGACCAGTAATTTTACAATATTTAGATGACCTATAGCAAAGAAAGAGTGCTTTCTAGTTTTATAATGTAAATATAACAGCTAACCTCCTCCTGCTGCGCACCACAGAGCACTGGCACCTTCAATGACATAACCATCGAATTTAACAATACCTTCTTCTTCTAAATTTGGTTTAAAGCTACCTAACAATATTTTCACAACTTTTTCATGGCCACATCTAGAAGCAACAATTAAAGGTGTACACAGCTGCCCATCCTCTTCCAAAACAGTCTGCAATGATACAAAATATGTTAGTATAATAGAAAAAAAGATGATTTTATGATGAAGAAAAAGATTAACTTAATCACCTGCAACGGTTTGATTACTAAATATAGTCCTGCTATTATTCCTATTCTTTGTTTAGGAACAAAGACTCGTTTGTAGCATATTTTTATTCTTACCTCGTTAATTAAATTATTAGCTTCTGCAGCACTTCTGTCACTAAGTAATGTGTACAACGCAATTGCCATTCCATCTTTTGCGGCATAATATATGCGATTTTTTAGAGATTCTTCGTTCATTTTCAGTAGCACATTCTTCGTAAATATCTATTTTCAACTACTAAGTCACAAAGACTTATCACGTTTGATCCCGAATTGTCCTGACGTAAAATCGGGACCATGATTTGTAAAAGAAATATTTGTATATAATGGACACGTGACATTCGCCGCTTAATTCAAAATTGTATTGCGCAGAAGCGGTGATTAAAATCATGAAATATGATCAAAATTGGTTACGTACAAAATTCCAATTTCTTATATGTAAATAGGCCGTCCGCAATGTATTAAATATTAACATTACATTATATACTTCACACATATATAACTAATTAATATCAATATGATCAACATCCTCTTTCTATCATGTATCACACTATGACATGTCTAAAAAAGCATCAGTGGCGGTACCTACTATTGACAGATCTAGATAAATCGACTCCCTCCTCTAAAATTCCTCCTTATTCGCACTTTTGTTTATCCACCGCGTTTATCTAATTATAAACAAGATTTATTTATTTTAGAAGTATACGATGCAAAAATAAAAGCAAATATATTAGCAAATTGTAATATAGTTCGACGACACTTCGGCAGCTAATCATCTGGATTCGCAACTACCGACTTTAGTCAGACCAACCAACATGTTCAAGCTATTTCGCGTCTTTACACGGGCTACACAAAAAGTTTTTTAATAACAATTTTCTGAAAATAACCAATTCTAAAAGAAGCGATAGAGATAGGCATAAGATCATTTATAGCTTTTCGATAGAAAATTCAATTCTAGATCACACGATATAAAAATATAGAGGGCGTTCCATCTGAAAAAAGTCCGGCTCAACCTCAGCACTTATAGGAGTTGCGTACAGAGTTGCCAAATCTTTATGAACTATATTCAGACGTATTTTCGGCAGCCTCCGCTATACGATTTGATGTTTGGCAATATCAAAATATAATCCATACATTACTATACACTGGTTTTCTTATTGAACGTTAGTTTAAAACATTTCCGTGAGATATTTTCTTGGATATGCATATAAGCTTAAAATTGAACACCAGCAGCATAAACATGAAGAGCCCCGAGCATTTGAATGTTATAAGGTAAACAGATTGCAAGTGTCAGCAAGGTAGGCACTTGTAATAGTCAGTACGCGCTCTGAAAAGAACGGTTATATTGGCTATGTGATAATTCTAATGATTTAAGTAAAAATTTAATATTACTAAAACCACAACTAGTATAAATGGACTAACAGGTGACAGTATAAAGTTGTTGACGTAAAGATGTGCGTCTGGCTACACAGTAAGCGGCAATAGAGATAGCTGTATTGGTGTATTAGAGGAATATTAAGAGATGCAAGGTCCCTATACCTGTCTGTAGTGCCTATTGAGGTTGAGACGGACTGTAGTACTAAGAAGTTACGTCAAATCAACCCCAGGTTGTGGGACGTCCTGTATAATTTTGTTTACTTTTTATGCATTGGTTAAATAGTAGAGTACCTAGCTTTCTACCTTTTGCTGTATAGCTGTTACAAGCCTTTAATGCATCATACGTTTTTTTTTTGCTTTTTTTTCACAAAACTTGAGATAACTAAGACGGTAACCGATAGGTAAGAAGATATTTATAAAATTGGCTTTAAATGCTTATTAGTATCTAAAGATGCAACAACAAATATAGATTTCTATTTATATCAAAGTTGGCCATGACTTTCGATGTAACCGGAAGTGCGATATTGATTGCAAATTCAAGAATTTTTGATGGACGGGTTCCGTGTTTTTTTCTTATTACTTTTAATCCTCAGTATTTATTTTAATCTAAAAATTGCTTGAAACGAAGTTTCATGTGCAGCCATCGCTACACATCTAACCTATATTCCTCACTTAATAAGCATCAATTGCTACAGATGAGATTAAATCACTACTGGCAAGAATTGTAAAAGTGCCCGGGATGATATTGTAATGTTTTCAAATTTTGCAATAAGAACGCTTATGCTTTGTCGATAATTTAATTGTCGGGTTAAACTAACCTAACGGGTCGATGGAACCGATAACATCCGAAGCTGCTTAACCAACAGGTGGGTTGAGTCAGGTTGATCTTGAGCAACGTTGAGCTGACAAACTTGTCAGGCTGGAGCGGGCGGCATTGATAAACATACCGGGTCGGGGCCTAGGCTGGCAAACGTGTTGGACTGAGCATACATAATTCTCAAAATGCCCGTAATATCGAGTAACTTACAGGTTCGAAAGGTACCTCTTGTTAAAAGAGTTCATGGTGCGCAATACGTTAAAATAATTTTTAATTCTAAAAGAAACTTTGATCAGCAGTTTATGTAACATGACAATAACATTAACATTAGGTAATAGCATTACGTTTCAACTGGACGAAATTTTTTCATAGTCGTCACAAGTCCTCACACTCCTTCACATACTAGTGAAAATGCCAGCCGATATAGCTGTTTACAGATACTGTCATCTTGCTATACCACTGTCGCAAAACAGCATGGGCCCGCGCGAAAGTTATTTACGCCTGCGAACATGTGTGCGTCATAACATCGCTGGAAAATGTCATCAGAGAATGTAGAATGGCAATTGCGATTCCTTGATTAAAGCTGATATTAGGCTTTATACTGACGGTTCCAAAATGTACACGAATCGGCGCAGGAATCTGCTGACGCAAACCTCTAACGAACGGACTTGTAGTCTGGACAGATAGGTATTGGACAGTTTTTCAGACAGAAATGTTTACTGTAAATATGGGTGTTGGGAAATTCTGGAATAGATGATTGATAATTCTCTGAGGGCAAGCTGCATGGTGAGCACTCGAAGGTACGGATGTATCGGGAGCTGAACACACTGCTGTGCCCAGAATTTAGTTGGCAGATCTTTTCACACTACCAATACGCATGTTATCCAGTAGGCTGAACAATTCGCAATTCTTACCGGCCATGCTCGATCAAGAAAATCCCTACCGGAAGTGGCATCGCTCAAGAGGAGGAATGTCGTATGTGCCTGAAAAAGAAGAAAGCAGCTGAGCACATATTTTGTCACTGTACTCCTCAAATCCTTAGACGTAAGAATTATAACACCTCACGATCTGGAAGACTTCGTTGAGTGAATTTCTAGAATGTGCCAGGAAGATACAAGTCTGCTCAGCGAACTTTACATTGTCGGCCTGTTAATTTCGCCAATATTAAGCCCATCTCTTATTGATATAATGCTAGACCCAACTAACACAATGAGGAATAACATAAAAAGACCACAACTGCAACATCTTTTATTTATGCTATTTCCAAGTTTTGAATATTAATTCATTTGAATTATGTTCACGCCATGTGCGATGGATAAATCACTCTGCTGATAATAAGACAAAAATTTAAGCTGTTGTAAATACGATGCTTAAAATCCGTATTGCAGGCTGTTAACGCGACTGCTTGCAGCATAGGGCACAAATACATCAGCTTTTTTAAGCAACGCATACGAACTTCAATGCACTGTTCACCAACAGTTTAAACCAAAATTCAGTTCCATAGCGGTATTTATTGTACCCTATTCGATTATAAAAAGCGGTAATGATAAATTCTGAATTTGAAAGCTACTTTATATTCGTGTAGCCTTAAGGAATACTCCTTTTTTGTTCACTTCAGTTAATATACATTTTGTAAAGAACAGGCATTGAAGTGTTGCATAATGGTACATGTACATAACACCAATAAATAACTATGTTCTTGAAATGTATTGATGTCAGTTATAGAAATATATTGAAAGTATTGTCCGCAGTCAGATATAGGTGTGTGAGAAAATTATTTATTAATGTGTTGACTATGTAAACATAAAAACAATCAAATATGCTCTTCAATCTTCTTCTTTTATGCAATTTTCCACCATATCCTTTAAGTTTGGATTTTCCATTGCAGCAGCAATTCTTTCCTTATCATTAATTTGCTTATTAACTAAAACAAATAAACATATTTTAGTAAGAGCGAATTGTATATGTCCAACTTACTTTCATGTTCAGTTGCGTGAGCTCCTTCTTTTATATAAATATCCAATTTAATTTGGAATGGTATATTACGTTCTAGTTTAATCCTAATACAAAGACCTATCAATGTTGCTAATGAACAGTGAGGAACAGTTGGATTAAACTCTATCCTTGCAACACTTACATTGCCCTGCGTAGGTTGATTTATCTATAATAGACAATCGATAGCTAAAAAACAGGTAAAAGTCTACAAACATGTTTCATACATAAACACCATCCTCATAAACTACATTTAATTCTTCAAGAGTATTTGGTTTTTCTGGATCTTTTATTGTACGGATAAAATCTATAAAATCGTTTAGCTGTTGATACAATTAGTAAGTTTGGTTATGTTACCTACCATAAATAGTATATTTTAATTCGTCATTATTTTTAACGATTTGTTTTGTTTTTATTTTGTTGTCAATATTCTTTTCATTTTCGACTGATTTTTTCCGAAAAAAAGATAAAAACATATTAATGTAAGAATGTTAACGTAAATAATTTGTTATACGTTGTTAGGGTTATGAACTGTATTTGCATTTGTACGTTTGAAAATTGGTTTATCTACCTTACCTTCACTGTCTTGCTGATTCATTTTCTTTTGCTTTTTGTATTACTATCACCAAAGTACTGCCAAAATTATAAAAATTCTATAAACCTAAACATTAATTAAATCTGTGTAAAATTATCACAAAATTCACAAATAAATTACATATTATCTATACCGCAGTATATAAAAATGCGAGGCCAATCATTCGAAAGACTTACATTATATAAAAACTTCTGCTATAAATACATGCGGACATAATAGAATTGATAATTTCGGAATTAAATTAACTAAATAGCACAATTACATTCAGTGATAGTGGCTGCACACCCTATACTTTCAGAGGATGCATTAGCACATGAAGAAACTATTTTGAGTTATTGTAAACAATATAGAATCAGTACATAGCTATATGTATCTTTTTCAAAAAAAGTTCGAACCCTGAACATTCAAAAAGCAACCTTTGCTTCTATCTATACAGAATAATTCAAAATTAAGTGCACGCAATTACCATATCGGCTGTTTAGTATTTAGTTATTCTTAATGCTATAAAATAGATTAACTGAGCGAAGTAGCAGTGTTTTTCATTATGATTAATTATAATTTAGAAGTTTAAGTAGTAAAGTGGGAGAAATGTGCGAGTGTAAATCGATACACAATAAACAACATATAAGTATCGGCACCCTCCGTACTACACAAGTTTAATTTATTATATAGTAATATAATAAATTAAACTTGTGTGGTGCGGAGGGTGCCGATACTTATGTATTGTTTACCATACTACGCCACAGTCCTTGCTATCATTATCGATACATAATATGATGATATCTTTCTATTTTCATTCCCTTTTTTCCCTTATACTCCCAACAGCTCGAAGTGTCCGCAAAACGCGTTATAAAGGCTATTTTACACGTTACATAGTTCTGCGCAGAATTATGTATTTACAAATTTTGCCCAACACCGGACAAAGTTAGCCATATAGATAATTATACACGATATCTGGACAATATGCAATCTCGAAATCTCGGCAAATATAATTATGTATGATGGCACACAAACAAACCCGGACGATACGCAGTATCCCGTAGGAGAGTGAGCCTTGTCTACGCTATGAATACTGTTCGTCGTTTGCTAGCCGTCCAAGTATACTTTTGTTCCATTATACATAATCATACGTCGTGTAAAACAGCCCTACATAAAATCCCGAATGGCTATTAAACTTGTAGAAATTGTAAATAATATCTTCCCCGAATATGTTTGGGGGCATCCCGCCAGTGAATTCATTTAGCTTGCAAGTGAAAAAAGTTCTTGTTCAGTTTGAAGGTGAAGATTCATTAAAAGGATGCTATATGCGTGAGCATGCAATAAATTGGATAGTTTTAAATATAAAATAAATGTTGGGGCAAATAATATAAATGATACCTTTCATAAAGTGTAGCGCATGGATGTAGTCAGAGGGGGGCAGAGAGGACCCCTAAATCTTTGAAATAATTTCACTTTCGTTCCTTATTACCACTCATACAAAAGTCTCCAAAACATCAACTCTCTTCTTGAACACAGCATATATTTGTTTTTACTTTCCTCCGTAATGTTTAGTGTTAGTGTTTAGTTATATATGACAATGAATTTCGTATATGTAACTTAAGTTACAGATTAACATTTAAATAGCTTGTAACAGAAGACAATCTATTTTGGAGATAATTATTTTGTTAACAATGATTATATACCTCAAACTTTCCATTCTTTTTTCCTTCCTTTGCTGAATTTGCGACCCTTGCGTACATGGTAGGTATGCAAAACTGTCTTGCGCATAACGTAACTGTATTACAAATATTTGTACGCATTTTTAATTTTAATAGTGAATAGGTAATACATTTACCTATTTATTACTTTGATGTCTGTTGTAGTTATTACATACAAACACTAGCAAAAATACAAAACTATAACAATTTTCCTGTATTCATCCACTACAGTTTGATATAATAGGTTTTTACAAATTTGCGCATGATCAATTTTACGAAAAATAGGGAATCAACCAATAAAATAAATAAAATGTCACATCAGTGCGTACACAAGTATTTTTAACAACGAATACAGAAGGTTGGAAATTTTAAGTTAATTAGGGTAAGCGGTACACGTAAAGTAAATAACAACGCTGCTTTTTACTTGCTTATTACTTTTTATCCATTAGCTCCTTTCAAATATCATTTCTCTCTTGTTGGACAGCCAATACGTGAGACATTATTTCAATGTTTGTGGATAATGGCATTGGATAAATCCTTAATAGCAGTGACTCCTTCTATTTCAACATTTTGTATATGTCTGCAGACATGAGCGTAGCTGGAATTTAGTCAAGGGGGAGAGGCCAATTAGAGTTGACATTTTGGAGACTTTTGTATGACCGGGAATAAGAAGCGAAAGTGAAATTATTTCAGAGATTTAGGGGGGGGGGGGGGGGGCACGGCCCCTATCTGCCCTCCTCTGGTTACGCCCATGTGTGCAGACCTTTCTGTACCTTTTCTTTTTTTCGAACGGTTAATAGGATAACATTGTATTGTCTTATCTATTGCTATTCGTCCGAGTTTATCCGTATCCATAACAAATTTTTATTCTTGTAAATGTTTTTCCATTCTCGTGAAGTTTAGTGAACAAAAAAGATGCTTGAGTTCACAAAAAAGTATTCTTTATATATTTTTTTCAAGACTATTTGGTAAATAATTCTTACCGACTTGAATGCTTTCAATCACCTTTATTTATGATATCCAAGCACTTAAGTGTTTAAGCAAAAATGGGGGATATCCTGGATGACTTCCTGAACCCAAATAAAATTTTCCAACCTCGTGTGGTACCTACAGGTATAGTTAATGGCAGATTATGTGATGAAAATTCAAGTGAAGAAGACGAATCAGATACATATGAAGAAGAAAATAATACAGATTATGCTAGACCATACCAACTTGCCGAAGAGAAGTTATATAAACAAGTACTAACTGGACAGGTATTTATTCAAAATATATAAATAGCGAGTTCGATATATAAAATTTTATAGGACAAAGAAAAATCTCTATACAATGTTGATAGTACTGACTTCCTCTACTCTGAGACTTCTGGAACTATACAAGCACAAGGACCAACAGAAGTCTTCAATAAATATTCATTCACAAGAATTGAAGATAATCATTTACCTATTGAATATTATAAATCCTCGGTAAGTTAAAATTTAAATATTTGTAGTTATAGAAAATATGTCAATTATTAATTATTACTATGCTCTAGATCATTGACCACTTGAATTCAAATTCTGTTTTGATTATACAAGGACGTACTGGATGTGGGAAAACAACGCAAGTCCCACAATACATTCTAGATGATTGTCGAGCAAATAATACATATTGCAACGTTGTTGTAACACAACCAAGGCGTATAGCAGCCATTAGTGTTGCGAAACGAGTATGTGTAGAACGTGGTTGGGCGCTTGGTACCGTTTGTGGTTATCAGGTAGGTTTATATTTTATACATATCGTTTTTATTTTATGCAACTTAAACAAGAAGTATATTAGCAAGAATGGTAAATAGATATATGTCGACAGTTTTTTTTTTTTGCAAATAAGAAACAAATTTTAGATACTGCTCTGCATTTATAAATTAATGTATAGAATTTCAGCAATTCATACAATGATTGAAAGTTATCCCTAATAAGTTGTTTTATCTTTATAAACATTAATAATGGTACTTAAAATGCTATTTTTTTTTTCATTTGTTGCTATAAATCAATTGAGAATAGGTATTTTGGACTTGCTCGGACTTTTAATGGAACAGTTCGTTGAATAATGTTAAACCACCACTTCTATTTTGCTCCACTTATAGAAACCGCATTTGTGTTGCACAAACTCGATCAATGGTTCGAGTAACTAAAAAGCACCCAATATTTTCTAGCAATTAACAGGGAACAAATTATGAAACTTTATTAGGAAAATCATGCGATCGTAATATTAGTAGTACATAATATATGTATAACATTGCAATTATTACTACAACAAAAGTGAGAAAATGTATTTTATTCTTTATTCGCTCTGTGATGAAAATCACCTTCACTGTCATTGTTCGTGTCGAACATTAATTATAAAAAGTTAAATTAAATCATCCATTAATCTGTTTAACTCCCACATTCTGTATTGAAAAAATGCACCACAAACATTATTAATAGATTCTACTTGCTAGTTTAAAATCTATATTTTTCAAGCCAGAAGTTGAATTTCTTCACTTTTTCGTGAATGTTCTGGTGCGCTGTCCATTAGAATTATAGAGTTTTGAGTTCTCAAACCATTCCCTAAAAGGGGAACTTTGCATCGGTCTCCACTTTCTGTTCTGGGTGTTTTGAAAGCTTTGGGGTGTACTTTAGTTAATAGCAAATTCCGTCGTTTTGTCTAACACGAGAAGGTTTTTTTCGGGCGAGAAAGCGTAGAACTAAGGGGAGCCGGTTCTTTACTCATTATTCAACGATTTTTTAATTTAGCTGGCGAATAACCAAGAAACAATGTAGAAGATTCAGTCTCTAAATACGACACGTTCACTAGCGCGTTTCCTTAGACAGAAGTACATTTACATCATACTCTCCGCGGAGAGATTTGGGTTTCAGAGTTTCTGTGGCTAAGCAAGAAATAACATCAAAAACTATTACTTCATCACCATTGCAATTGTACGCGGCGTTGAGATTAATGCTAACATTCTTTGGTTTAATTGCTTTTTGAATAGTTATGTTTCGATCACGTAGTATACCATTCTTTAACCAATCGAAGGACTTACTTTTTGCGTGAAGAATCTATGCCGTTTCTCCTTAATTTGGAACAACATATATATGCTAATAGCAGAGAGATCAATATTGTATTACCTTTCTATGTAAAAAATTTTTATGTTTAGTTCGACTTCTAATATACACTCTTGTGGCTTCAAGGGTTCGAGCAATTAAAAAATACGCCTGTCGTATTGAATTAAGGTAATTTGCGAGAATCTAAATTTCATCAAATTTTAATATAACAAATAAATCCATAACGAAACAAAGTGAAGTAGTAAAGAATAAACTTTATACTATAAACTGCTTAATGGCTGTATTTGTATATTTATATGAGTTTAACGTTCAACAAGGATGCTATAGTAAGACTCTGGCGGGCTCGGTGGTCCAGCGGCAAGAGGGCCTACACCTAACTGGGTAGTTAATCACTGTGTGTTCGAATGCCGCTAGCATCAAATTATCTCAGTGAGTTAGGTACACTCCCGAGATTCGCAGTTGGGGGGCAATTAACTATCCTTCACCCATTACGGCGACGCGGTGATAGCAACAAACCCATGGAACACTGTACACACACAAAAGCTCCCGAGGTTATGACGAGGTTTACATTTCGTTGAGCCGTCACCACAATAAAAAAACTTGTGTTCGAATGTGGACTCGGCAAATGTAAAATGCGAGCAAATATACCAACATTTTTCTGCATTTTTGATATTTCTATTGTACCAACTTACGTTTACACTTGATTTTGCAATTTTAACATATGAAGTATACGAAGTTGAAGAATTTTCAACTTTATACACGAATTACGAACGTTATAACATTAACGTGCCTCACATATAGGGAAATATTATACATTATATATATTAATTTATAGGTGGCTAGCTTTGATAACTTTGTCATGCGTAGACCATCGTAAAAGTAACAACATAAAGAAATGAAAATAAATTTTGGAAAAGTAAGAAAAAAATAATAAAATGCTGAAAATATAAAACGCTGGATTCAATAGCAATAAATAACAAAAATAATTTGCACCTCTAAGGACTGAAATTCGAATGATATTGGCAGATTTGCAATTGTTGCGCAGCAGGAGACAATTTAGTCCCTTTGCTAGCTAATTTTAAATAAAAATAAAAACAGATTACCGAAACCGTTATTGCAAAACATTCCTTGGTGTATTTCCGTTGCATATCGTACACATTGTACCTAATAAAAAAAATGCACGAGGAAATCGAAGTATTATAATTGACCTCCCATTTACGTCACCATCCGTCACCATATTGAAAGTATCAATAATTTTTCCAAAAACGTAAAAATATGCAGGATATTCTATTTGAAATAAAAAAGTTGGCATTACTTTTTTCAACGCCGGAAATTGAATTTATTGTCGACATCACAAGTTAGTATACAATAAATATGGACGTTGTTGTATTATTGAACAAAGCGTCGGGCTACCGAATACATCTCACATTTCTGGGCATAAATTACATTAGCTGAGCCTACTGGGTGGTTAATGTTAATGTTACAACTTTGTATTATCAAACCGACGGCGCAATTGAAGCAAAAAAGTCTTAAAATAGCTTCGTGAAATAGGAAATAATAACAGAGGTTATTTTTTACTGTTATTGATTTTGTTCTATTTGCAGGTTGCTTTGGAAAAATGTAAATCTGGCGATACCATCCTTTCTTATGTAACAACCGGCGTGTTGCTACAATCGTTGATCAAAGTGAAGAGTTTGCAAAACTATACACACATTATAGTTGATGAAGTTCATGAAAGGAGCCAAGAAATGGATTTTTTGTTGGTTTTAATCAGAAAATTTTTGTATACTAATTCAGTAAATACAAAGGTGGGCTGACTCGCCCGCTTTTCTTCTCAAATCTAAAAGTGTTTGTTTTTAGGTAATCCTTATGTCGGCCACTATTGATACTGCAAAGTTCCAAAGTTACTTCAAAACTAACTGTGGTGACATTGATATTTATCCTCCTACTCTTCATATTTTGAAAGAGGGTAACTTTAACAATCAACTTTTTTTCGTGGAACAGTTGTCGTCGCTAGGAAAGGTAAATAAAAGTATTTCAAGTTTGTACTAACTCAATGCGCAATGTGTATCCCAATAGGAAACGTACATTTAGCATGTTTACTTCCTTGTGTCATTTTCTTTCTTAATATCGATTCCAAAAAGCATTCCAATTTACAATGTACTTTTGGCGCACTCGCAATAATTCATGTGTGAACTACACGTACCATATAGAAATTGGTGGGAACAAACCTACTATTAAGTGGGCACTTTAGTTTGAAGTCGATGCATTGGTAAGGGGGGCGCTAGTGCTATCAAAAAATTAGTTATTTTGAATTATGCTTTAAGTTTTCAATTCTATTTTTAGCTGGGAAAAGGTAAACAAATAAAAATATTAATTCGTGAACGTTTCTTATAATGTTATTTATGTATCCCTAAACTTTTTTTCTGTTTTTATTCTTTTTCTATTTTATTCTGGGATAAAATCTCTATCGCCCGCAAGCGAGTAATAAGTAAAATACATATCTCCTACTACCGACTACGTAAGTCAATCATTACTGCTCTGAATGGAGGGACGTTAGTATTATTTACGGATGATTTACATTGATTGCCCCCCAGCGATACACAATGAAATTTTTCATTGCTAGTGATTGATAATACATCCATGTAGCAATAGGCGTCAATACACACTACACACTAACTTTTAGCTAGAAAACTATAAATCGAAATAAAAAGCGATTAAATCCATTATCTGTTTGTCCAATTCTACACACTACTGAAACCTCTTTATCCCACTTTTCCACATACAGCTTACAGCTGTCGTATGTTTCATCTGCCGAATCTATATAAGTATAATTAGTAATTTGGTTATTTTTTTTTTGTTTCAATTTTAAGGCGGTAGTAAGTAAAATGTCGTGTCATTCGGGCTATAAGTTCTTTTGTAGACTCGGATTTAACACCCTTGACCACAAAACTGCACTTAAGACCTCCAAAATACACTTCTTTCCTTAGCCAAGATTCTATTTTGACGAAACTATTGAAGATGTGGTTTTTTCACATTATCGTAAATCCCAAATTTTATTTTTTAGATACCACAATTCAATATAGCAGAACCTCGAATTGATAGATGTTTATATGACATGTTATTCCATCTTATCAGAATATTCGATCGCTTAGATAAACCAGATTTAAAAACCAACGTTAAGATAATTGGGAGTGTGTTAGTATTTTTGCCCGGGATATACGAAATTGAAGAAGCTTACAATCATTTAATGAATTCTAAGTATACTACTATTTGTTGAAACATTATTATTGGTTTCTAATTTTCTAATGTTTAAGAGCTAAAGCAGGCTCTTCATGTCCGGTGCAGTGGTATATATTACCTCTACATTCCTCAATAACAAACGAGGAGCAAAGGAAGGCGTTTAATCCACCACAACCAAGGTTCAGAAAGATCATTCTCTCAACAAATATTGCTGAAAGTTCCATCACAGTCCCAGATATTGCATATGGTAAGTAGTAATTTTATTGTTAACGGACTTTATTACAATTCTGTATGGCAATTTTAAACAACCGTAAGCAAATAATACAATCGAGTGTACCTCTCATATAAAAAGAGGAAACTGTTAAATCATTGAAAGTAGTAAATTAACCCTGTTTGCTCTATTCTATTTCAGTAATTGACTTTTGTCTTACCAAAACGATGGTTGTTCACCCCGAAACAAAGTATGAGAGTCTTGAATTACAATGGGCTACTCATGTCAACTGCACTCAACGAGCTGGAAGAGTAGGCAGAGTTACGGATGGTAGAGTTTACAGATTTGTTACTAGTCGATTTTATGAAGTACGTGCGACAATTTGCCTAAGTATAACTTCTAAAATTTAAATTACTTACACATTTCAGGAAGTAATGAATAAGGATGTTACACCCGAAATTTTGCGAGCACCCTTAGAGAGGATAGTGCTAGCAACTAAGCAGCTCGAACTGGATGATCCGCCAAAAGCCATACTTGCTTTATTAATCGATCCGCCAAGTATTAGCAATATTGAATCTACCGTATGGAGTTTGAAAGAGGTTCGTAATACTGCTATTATTGTCAATACATACTGTGACCGTCAAGAAGCTTTTCCCTTTCTTATGATTATGAAAACAAAGTGATACGTTGATAAGATTTGTCAATTAACAATAAAATAAAACAGCATAGGTTGTACCAGTTTGTTCGTAAATTCTTGAGGATTCTTTCTCAATTTTTTTAATAGCGGTGCTTTTAAAGGTTTTTTTGCTATTGATACATTTTTTTAATTTGCCGATTCAAATTCGAAATATTCTTAATCAGATTGAGACCCGGGGACAGAGAGAGGTGGTCTAGCAGCGATTTCTTCGCTAAGCGTGGTATATGCTTGGGATCACTGTCTTGCTGGAAGATCCAATGGTCAGATTTTTAAGCTTGTTAATGCAAATTTAAAATTGAAAATTTCGCGTCTCCTATTACCTTAAGTTGTCGACAACGGCAATACCCAACACCAGGAAAGCGCAATTAAACGACACTAGTTGCGACATTCTTTTGTAATACCTTCCATCTACAAGGTTACTTGTGCATTCATTACGGTTGGAATTCAGTCGAGTTCTCCTATGCTAGATGCAAAACATCTTCCAATTATAATGGAGCCTCCAGCATGCCATCCCTAAGTTGAATATTTTGCTCATTGAAGTGCTCATTTTATTTTCTCAAAATTTTTCTGTGATTTTTCCTACGAAAAATCTCAAACTTGCTTTCATCATTTACTTAGAAAAGAAATGTCCCCATTTTCGTATTTTAGCGAGATATATTGATATTTCAGTCAAAGATTTGCCGTCTTTCCTCAAATCGATTATGATTTTTCTGGTTTTCAAAGAGATTTCAGTTCTTATCTTTGTTTTTCATTTCAAATTACTGACTATTTCACTGCAAGTGTTGCTTACAAATGGTTCTTACCCATTTGTGCTTAATTTTTCTTTGCTAACAAAACCATATGCAGATGCGGTTTCATTACCTAAACAAGTTGTTTTGTGTGTGTTTTTTTTTTTATTTTATTGTTAATAAACCTTTTAGTTTTTTTAACAAAAATCGATATGTCACTTATTTTGTTTTCATAATCTTAAGAAAATGAAAAAACGCTGGTGTTTACTCACTTTTGATAGATGATAGTATAAGGAAACATTCGTATTATAATAAAGCAGATTGTAACCAGATTTGTTGCAGGTTGGAGGACTCGCTATTACTTGCAGAGGCATGCGACTTACATCAGATGGTGATTTAACATTTTTGGGCAATGTTATGTGTCAATTACCACTAAACGTAAACCTGTCTAAACTCATTTTCTTGGGTCATATATTTAGTTGCCTCAAAGATTGTATTATAATGGGTTAGTGGACGTCTTCAGTTATGTATTTTACATTACATGCGTCTTTTTTTAGCAACCGGATGTTCTCTAGCGAACGTATTTTCTTCACCTTTCCAAGAAAAAATCCTTGCCTATTTAAACAGGTTGCAGTGGGCCGACGGATCATGTAGTGATTTGATTGCCTATTTGAATCTTTTCAAGGTGTTTGATATACAAATAAACAAATAATAAGTATTCTAATGAATAATTATTTATTTAGGTTTGGCAACATAAAAAACGAACTAATGCGTTCAGTCAAAATTCTAATTCCTCCGAGAGAAATTGGGCAAGACAAAATTATATAAATTTGCGAGCTTTGAACGAGTGGAATATCCTAGTAAACGAAATCACACAACGCTGTGCGAATCTGGGTATTAAAGAGTCTGTTGGTCAAACACGTGTAACATTAGATCATATCGAAACACCACTCTTTTTAAAGGTGCATGTAAAAAGGGCATAAGCAACTGTTTGTTAATTAAATTGTCATTTTTAGGTTGCCATGTGCGGGGCATTTTACCCAAATTATTTTAGACGCTCATCTGATGGAGGTCAAGTTGATGAAAGGGAAGCCGTTAAGATTTTGGGAGGTAAAGATCCATGTAAAACGGTCTACTTTAAAGATATGGATCACTCGCAACCGGGACCGTTGTACGCCAGGAGAATTCGGGAACTTTTCCCGTTCTGTACAGCTAAAATGAACGTCTATTTCGATAACAGTTTGTAAATGGTACAACAGCTCATACGATGCATTTATTATATTTTCTAATGTTGCAGTCGGGTTTACGTTGAATTCAATCCAACCACTTTAGCCGAAACTATTCAAGTCGAAGGTCGACATTTCGTGACGGGGATGCCCGGTAAAATTTGTAAAGAAGTCTATTGCGCCGTTAGACGAAGACAACTTAAGATGCATAACGTGGTAAACTGTCTTCTGTAAGTAAAAAATTCAAATGAGATAGAAACATCACTTACAGTATGCGACAAGACTATTTATTCCTTTACAACGTAATAGACAGCTACACATGTAATAGTGTGGGGCAAAAGATTTGTCGTTTTTAGACTAGTAGACTTTGTTGTCATATATATTAAACATCATTGTTATAACTGTATGTAATTAAGTCATCTTGAGATTTTATACGGACATTGTGCACTTTCTGTGTATTTAAAATGTGCAATACAAATAAATTGGTTTTGGCAATTTTGCGCCATTGCTGGAAATTAGGGAGAAATACTGTTGATGCCGCTCGTATATTCGTCCAACAAGAGGCCTTCGTCAAGGAATTGACTCCGCGCCGGTTTCCTGTATGCTACAATTGTCATAGCATCTTGGCTCGTCGCGGTGGATAGTATGGTGCCACCTTTGCAAACTGGAGAAATTAAGCAGACGATGCAGACAGGTGCTTCATGAATTGTCTGTAGAACAGGCAAAGTGACGAGTGCAAACCTGTAACCAACTTCCTGCCACAGAATCGACATTTTTATCAGCGAAGTGCATACTGTAATCAATTGTTGCATCAATTATGCACGACCAACTATTATTATTATTATTACGTTAGACGTGTTATTGTGTAGCCTGTATGTTTTTATATACTTGTAGTGCTCACGATTCTTGGAAGTTAGCAAGCAGCTTAGGTTTATGCGAAAAACTATCCGTTGGAAATTATCGTTTGGTTAGGAGACCTCGTTTCAAACATTCCACTACCTCAGTCCTGCCTGATCTAGACATTCAGTACATAAAAATATTTGTAGTTGTCGTAAGTAATTTAGAATAGATGAAGATATATACAAAGCAGTGTTCGTATATCTTTACAGTGTATTGATGTTGGTCATTTTTGGGCACATAACGTTGACGAAGAGACCGCTGAAAATTTACAAAAGATACAAAAACATCTAAATAGCGGCACTTTAGCACAAATACCAAAAGAAGAGATAAAGGTCGAAGAAATTTACGCTGCAAAATATGACGACAATCATTTGTATCGATGCAAAGTAATTCCGAACACACATTTATTTAAGGAAAATTCAAAAATAATCCAGGTAAGCACTTTACAATTTTTTTAACTGTCGGAATAGTATCTAGGGACACCCGCGAATCCATCGACCGTGACCATTGTCTTTTAATTTAGAAAGAGCAATTTCTCTATTGTTATAACATTAATGTGTATTTTGTCAATATTTGCTTTTAGGTTCTTTTCATAGATTATGGAGACATACGATCGATTCCAATTAACAGCCTATGCGAGATTCCCGCAGACATTCGCCATATTCCTCCGCAAGCAATGGAATGCGTTTTAAGCGAAATTCAACCATCTGTGGTACAAAATCCAAAAGCGAATGCTGAATTCGAAAAGTTCACAAAAGACGCTAATCTATACGGAAAGGTGGTAGTGTTAATATTAATAACTGTATTGAATGTCCTATCGAAATATTTCAGGTTTATTCCGTAGTAAATGGAATTGTACATTTGGAATTATTTAAAGATTTGCCTCACGATGATGTTGCGGAAAATTCTCTCTCTTTCAATAATGAGTTAATTAAGAAAGGACTGGCACAGAAAGCGGAAGAGAGCTTTTTGTCAAAGGTAGGTATTACCTTTAGAGTACTAGAAGTAACGTCGCTGAATGCGGATCTGAAACCAACATGCTTCACGTGTGTGACGTCATGACGCCGTCTTGTTGTGAAAGGTTAGCGTACCGATACCAAACAAACTTATATCGCCATTTGAAAAGCATTACAGAAAAAGTGTTTTATTTTGATTTAAGTATTTACTAGTTAATTAAACACTGTATATGGCATGGCAATGAACTTGTGTTATTTGTTGAAAATGCTTCAAGGATATTTGTTTTCGTGGAATTAATATGAATAAGTAAACAGAACCTATAACTCCTGCAAGTACAAAAATTCCATGGCAATATCCAGAAAGGATTAATTCGGGTTGCTCCCTATAGTTAATGATCTATTCCTAGGTTCAATGGTAGACAAAAAGATATTTTAACATTCTGGAATAATGTAACCATTGGAAAGTGGTGAAGTGGTGAATAACCTTAAATATCCTTCCCTTACATTAGAACAATTGCTATCAATTACAAAGGTACAAATTCATGTAAAAAAGACGATTCAAAGAATGAAAGTTTACAATATTTGAAGTTGTAGCATTAACTAATTTACGATATCCATTAATTAAGAAAGTTCAATAACACATATTACGTTGACTGATATATAAACGGCATCAATGTAAATAAAAAGCCATTTTTATAAATGTTTAATTAAATATGGTATCATAAAGACCTTTTAACAGTTGAAAATTCTGAATTTTGAAAAATTTCCATACAAAACACATTTCTTTCCATTGATTAAATACAACTGTCCTTGCCCTTTGTGGTACTGTGCATGATCTATATTCATCACAATATTATTCCATTCGTAATAAAGGATTATTTATCAGTAATTCCGTCTCATAATTCTTAAAATCATTGGGACTTGCAGCAAGGAAGTCTTATGTATCGAACTGCATACCAGTATGTGTAATAGTTACACTCAGAAATTCCATAAATCGTTCCAGCGCTCATAATTGTTTCTTCTCGATTGAACCGCTAAGACCTTGGAGATTTGTTAAAACCATTCTAAATTTACTCTTATAGGTATTCTCATTTTTCTCGATATCAACCATTTTTCTTTTGCATGCTGCCAAACGCCAAACAAGCTATACGGTGTTATTTGGTGAGTACTGGTACTCTTGTGGGAACTCTCCGCGAAGGCAGGGTTTCTAACTGTTTCCGGCGAAATTTCTACATCTCTGGCAGCCAACATCATTTGACATTTAACGGCTTTTACTGGCCTTTTGCTAACGAACATTTTCTGGTCTAATTTTTGGTCTGAATGAACAATGATGACAAGTTCTTAAAAAATATCTCTACATATATTACTTGAACCAACTTGTTGAATTTTGTAACCCTTGATAGATAGCGATGTAACTAGTTATAAATTCTTTTAAGGAAAATCACATGAAACGCGAAAATATACAGAATTCTGAATGCTCAATGACTTCTTCAACAGTTTTTGAAGATGATAACTTTATTGAATCGGTGGATGTGGAGCCTCCGAATAAATTGGCATGCACAAAATCTTTTCATCTAAAAGGACCGTACAGCCCGTTGGAAATGCAAATCTACGGTATGACGGAGAGTTCTTTGCAAAAAACAGTTTCAATTGAAGGTACTTCCGTTAACACGGTACTATTGGACACAGATCCGCAGGATCCCCACGAGAGGTAGTTGTATGATTATGTGGTAGAACACAGAATAAAATATTGTTGCATTTCAGGTTAATTGTAGCAGTAGCAGTGGCAGAAAGCGCTTCCGCAAGGTCGTTACATTTAAGGCACACCACTGTTATGCCCAACATACATGGATTTTCTGTATTAATGGCGTTGCTATTTTGTCCTACTATGGAACCTAAACCTGTATTAGATGGATCGCGCTTTGGGGGTATATTATGCGGGTTGGGTGCCCACGAAAATAGCCATCGCTCAATGTATTCTGCTCATGATATGGTGTTTACATTAGATACAGAATTAACTCAAGACTTGCTTAACGAGGTAAACTAATAAATATTCTACACAAAATATTTTGCACATTGTAAACCATGTTTACTTTGGTGAAATTTAAGAAAATAACTACTACCCACTTTTGTCTCAGTAGTTCTATACTGACCAAATCTGTATAGTTGTATGAATCAGGATTTAAATTTCATTTTGAGAGATAAAAAGAATTTCGTTTTCAAGATGATGACATTTATTCCGTATATTTAATTTGTAGAAGAAACAGTATTGATAGTTAATTCTTTATATTTTACATTTTTCCTTATATGTAATAGAAGATGCAGCTTTGTTGTGATACTATTCAATTGTGACTACACTAGGTTAAGAATTAAATGCGAAACGACCAGCTTCGAACGTACATAAGTTGCTTACCGTATTCAACTTACGAAATTGAAGGTCAGCTAACTACCATAAGATTTCATACGAATGGCAGTGTTGCTGTTTGTATCTCTTTAAACTCGTAAATCTGTCATCACAACGATCCCTTTTTACTTAAGAAAGTTTATTAGATATATTCGGCGCGATCTTTTTTCGATACAATCGGACCCGCGGAGTGTCGTACACTAGCGATAGTTATCGGTTAAGCGACGGCGTATTTCATCGCCTTGGAATGAGGGGTTTCTATCTAGGGTTTTCCAAAAAATAAGTTTCTAATACGATAGGGTTCTATCTACAGTATTTTATTAGTTTTTGAATTACGTGAAATAAATAAATATTACATGTACGGATGAGAGTATCTAATTAAAGATACTCTAATCACTGAAAATGTCGAATTAAATTGCTATTTCCGCCTCTACAGAAATAATAAGGCACTGCCACAAGTATCTGCGAGGGTAGAATACTTCGATTAGTGGCTAATCACACCATGGGTAATTAATCTAAATTAATATATTTAATGAACCAGCTACCACCAACCACTATGAATATATGCGTTTCACTGTATCACAGCTCATCAGTAAATGAGCACAAGGATAAGCGGGTTCAATGGGAAGAAGAATGGATGATGATGTTTATAATAGTGGTTTTTTATACGAAATATTAAGCGTTCATCTTTTTTTTTGTTCTTTCCATTTTGCCGTTCTCCGTTTTTTAGAGGAAGTATAATGTTGCTGTCCGGTCTTAAATAACCTCTACCTTCACATCTTTATAAAGGATAAATTTTTATGTTATTTTAAGTGTTAAAGTGCATTTTCTGAAATTATGTAAATACCTCTCTTGTTTGCTAAGTGTCTCATAAATAATTTCCTAGTTCTAAGAAATAATTAAATGCAATGTATTTGTATTTCATTATGCCGCGCTGTTTACCAGAGAGGTTACGAGGTTACATTAGAGAAAAGTTATAAAATAATATAAAATGTAGTTATAATTTTGCCGGAATTAAAATTTAGACCTTTGTGTATTTTTATATAGTACTATTACTACTATTGCTAGAAATTCACTTTCCTTTAAGAAGTGAAAATACTTTTATACTAGTCGATAGAAAGCACTTACCCCATTAAATGAAGATATGAAAAGTATGCATTTTAATAGAAATATTGGTTTATACTTCTCGTTTACATTATAAATTCATAGAGTTATGCAAATACCGTTGCGATGCGAAATAACTGTTACAATTATATCTTGAAATCTACGAAATAACACATCTTAGGGAAAAGAAAATTTAAAGTGAGACATAGGTGATGCACTTGTAGTAATTGTATTCCGAGAACACTCGAAAACTTGGATTTCACGGAAGTACTGAATATGTCCCGTGTTGCTAACATACACGTTCAGATGCTGCATACGTCAAAAATTAAAATGCAAACGAAAGCCGCACTTCATTAGCAACCATGACCATACCAAAGACCGATTGTCGAGCCAACGAATTTATGGAAAAGCCAAAAATTTGAAACTACTTGTTTGAAACGTTTCAAACCTATTGTTTCAACAATGCTGGATAGTTATGTAATAGTCATAACCAACTTGGATTTCTCCAAGGGTGTCGGGAATCGATTCTTCGAGTCCGATTTTACTCGGAAACATGTAACTGAAGCCTTTGTATTGAGTTGAAAAGTTCTTTCCGGAACTATAGGTATCTACCAAATTTACCAAAATAAATTTGTTACAAAATAATGATATTCAAACTTAAATTTTTCAAAAACCATTGAAGATACCGTAATTTCTGATTTCCTAATCGGCAGGTCAAACTGCCTAAGGAACCATCATCAAAATAAATATTTTAAAACATTTTTGAAATCTTCAAATCGTCCAAATTTCCAGAGAATTTTTTTTCATCGTCTTAGTTTTCCTATATCTCACCAACTAACAGCTTTTATAGATCTCGATACGCTGGATCCATTACCCCGATTTTCTATCTCTTATGCTAAACGAGCTATAAGTTTAAGAATGTTGGGAAACTTTGATCCTTATCTTTAGCCTTTTTCGGGGTATAACTTGAAAAATAAACGAAATAGGTAAATGAGGATGGTCGGAATCGATGCTCCGAGTCCGATTTTAAGCAAAACATGTAAAACTGAAGCTTTTGTATTGCGCTCAAGGGAATTTGGAGTAAAACACGAGAAATTCAAATGTTGGTTTTATGTTGGAATTTATTAAAAATTCCAAAATTATCAATTTCGGGTAGAAATCATCTGATGGTACTTAAAAAAATGACTCATCAATCAACTTATTGAATAATAAACTTTTTTAATAAGTTGATACAAATGAAACGACTTCGTATATTGTGCTAATTGTATATATCACAATTTTATTTACAAGCAATAAATTATATCTCTACTCTAAAAGATTTTATTTTCATCTAAAAGGAAATACATCGCACGACGTATTCAGAGAAGGGCAAGTGGGGAAGTGGTTATTTTTTGCATCGATTAGATACATTCGTGTTTATCCGTCACAGGAGAAGTTATTGTTGCCTACCGGCTTTCCGAGAGTCGACAAAACATAAGTCTGTCTAGTCGCTGTAAAAAGTAGTCGCTTCCCCTACTTGCCTATGGATATTCTCATATGAAAGTTGGGAAAAGAGAAATACAAGAATCAAGAAAAATAAGAAACAACAAGCCCTATGTTTGGAATCCTCCTTCTTTGGAATTCATTAAAATTTACGAGTTAAATTATTGTATCTTTCTAAAAAAAAAAGTAAATATGCTTCTACTAAAATGCAAAAATTATATATTTTAGGTAAACGAAATTCGATACTGGATGAACATGATGGCTAGAACTATGGATTGTATCAGTAATGGTATGGTGTCATCACTTGATATTGAAACATGTCAACGGGAAATCAAGGAACGGATTTTGGCGTAAGTTCATTTTTTTTTGTTGTAACATCTGAAGCAAATTGTTTCGAAGAAACATTACCTAAATAGTCGCAAACAATAGGATTGGCTAATTCTAAAATAACTCACTATCTGTAGGAGCTGCACCTTAGGTAATTAAAATTTATCAAATCATCAGTACAGCGGCGCTGGATTCTATACAATAAAATGGCTCTACTGTGTACTGTTAATGAGAACAACCGAATTGTTTAGTCATTCTACTTGTTTGATTGCTTTACATATTAAAATGTTCTCATTCTGATTATTAAAGAGGAATATTTTATATTATGTATAAGTATAAATAGCGTTAGAGACATATACAGAGTACCTAACTATTGTGAAAAGTCCCAATAATTGTACAAGAAGTACAAGTTATTGTTTTAGAAGGTTTATAGTTGACAAATTTTCGGTTACAGGTATACAAACGTGCACGATTGCACATTACGAATATTCCAATAAACTTAAATACAAGAAAGCATATTTCTAATTGCTCCGAAACAGCGACACGAGAAATTTGAATCCAAATATAATGATTGTTGATTAGTTTCGAGATTATGCCGCTAGCCTTTAACATAGACGTGCAATTATATCTGCAATCCTTACCTCAATCCCTAATTGTAGCGTAGATCAGTCACCTGGAAAGTTAAGGTAATACGAGACAGAGCTCGAATGATATATATATATATATAAATTTGGTGAGAATCCACCGATTACCATAAAATTTTATCAAACGTATAGTTAATAGTTTTGTACTTTTAGATCTCAAGGCACTATTTGTATAAAAAGTGAACATTAAATTGCGCATTGAAAACAGAAACCGAGGTAAAAGCGACCTCTCGTAATTAATGGAAATAGCAACACATCATTTGAATTATTTTTGATAAATAAGATACATTTTAATAGTTTTTATTTACAGTAAAAGTGTATTCTTTAAAATATATATATTTTTTTATTTATAATTTCTGGAATAAATGGGCATAACACCCAGTACGAACGTAAGTTACCCTTTGCGTGATGGGTTGTTGGTCTTGAAAAAGAGCGGATTTTTTCACTAAATAGGAAGAAAAGTTACTAATTACCTTATAAAATGTTGGAAAGTATCCACCATTTGCGCAATTTGCAGGCAAGTCAAAATTATGCGTCCTCTTTTCGGATCAAAGATGTGTTAGCAAAGGTCTTTCAATTGTTGCAATTCCATCTCTTCTTCTATGTACTAAACGCTTCAGAACATGAAAAAACGTAAAAAAATCCGGCTTGCGCAGACCGCGATATACGACCACCACTATTAATCCATAGATGTGTTAAGTTTAAAACGTTACGCACATCACGTAATACATGAGCTGGTGCTCCATCATGCATAAACCACAGCTATGTACTAATCGACAGAAAAACACTTAATAATTATAGCAGTGTGTTTTCCAAAAAAATTATATACGATTATGCGTTGAAGCGTGATAATAGTTCGTGAAGTTCTGACGAAAGTATCACCGTCTCTCAGTATCTGCGCCGTTTTTAATGTTATTCGTCGAGCCGGAAACAAATTACTCTAAACACGGCTTATTTCTGTTACGTTCCCTCCTTCATTCTAAATAAAAGTCAACGTAAATGATTTCTGTGAAGTAAACTGCGCCGTACAGTATCAAATAACTACAGGCTTCAGAATTTAACATTGCAGCGCCGTTGCGGATGCAAAAGAAAACAATTGTAGACACATTACTTTTGTTGTGTGTATATTTGTGTGATTATTTAACGTGGTTTTCGCAGTGTTTATAGTTGTATCTTTTTTTTCAGAACATTAAAAAAACCTCGACGGAGCGTTGAACGGACGTATGTGAAGCATGCTAATGTTTGGCATAAATTTTTGTATAATGGAGGCATACTTGAGTCAGGAGAGCACAGTACAATGGAAAACGATATCTGGCCCTTACATTGGACTATACGTCTTAAGGAGGAAAGTGAACAAATGGCCGTGGTTAAGGAAAATTTAAAAGAAATGAATAGTTTTGCAACTAAGTAAGTAGATAAACACATAAAACATTAAGAGTGACTAGAACAGCAAATAATTAAAACTGGCAGTTTTATATACCAGTGAGTCGTGAGGAGCGGACCGAGTGGGAATATATTGTATACGTGCTCTTATCCAATTTTCATTTGTTTTGAAGTTAGAACCTAATTACAAATGAACAAAATTTCATACATTTGTTTAGTCAATCGTCAGTTCTTTAGTAGCTCGTTCAGATGTTATTTTAGTACTGGGAACAGGAAAGGAAAATAAACGGTACGTTCACGTGCACCTAGGGAAAACAGGTACCTAAAACACGTTCATAATGTACGCGTACATGTACACAAATGATATTCAGTACGATATAGACGCGTAGAGGAAATAGAAATCAAATCATAACGTACTATACTCTGTACATATACTTTCTCGCTTCTTATATTGTTTGTGTATTGGGACCCATATCAAATACGAAACGTATTTTGCTTTCTATTCGATATAGGCTGTGCAGTACGTTTAGTGAACCTTACAATGAGTGTGACGTCATGTACTGATGTAGGATGGTCACTGAATCCAAACGAGCGTTGACTGTGATATAATAAATAGAGGCAAATTTAATGTAATTTTCTTTTATTAATTGGAGTAAGTACATTAAATCTCTAAGAAAAATCTAACCTCACTTGTTAACATCCCAATATTTTAGGTTTTCACGGTCGCAGTTGATACCCTTCGGCTCCGTTTGGCTCTGTAAACTTCAGTGTCGTTCGAGCATGTTTGGCTATGTTGTAATGTGTAGGATATGATTTTATTATTTCGCAATCTGAAATATTTCTTATATACGACGTGTGAGTTTGATGAATTAACCGTAAATTCTAATATACAGGATCTGCAATTGGTACAGGGCATGATTTAAGTTCAAATCGTAAATTTTAGTATACAAGATGTAGTTTTCATTGAAAATCGTGAATTTTAATTTACAGGGTGCATTGTAACTCACAATGGTTAATATTCGCACCCTGTACATCCAAATTGTAGAATATATTAAAATTTCCGATTATACATAAACATACCTTATATTTTAAAATTTACTATTTGGAATTAGAATCACATCCTGTATATTAAAATTTACGATCACGAATTACAATCACATTCTGTATATTAATATTTGCGATTATGAATTAAAATCACACCATGTATATAAAATTTACAGGTCAAATCACACCGCCCACACGACACAACAAGCCTTGTTTTTTTAATGCGAATGTATTTGCGTAACACCTTCGCCAATCTCTAAAGCAATACACTAACATACTGTGCCTGTTTGTTTTTCTTTCCGTGACTGCGAAGTATTCCAGTCTTGCACAGTTTGTTGATAACTCTGATAAATACTGTTTTACCAAGATTTCTTTGATTGGAAACCATTGACGATATTCTTCAGCATCCGTAGGATACCCATTACGAAAACCCTAGAGATTCATTACATTTTCTAACATAATAATAAATTTGTACGCTTAGGCTGCGTTTTTTACTTGATATAGTGTAAAATGATGTCACTAGAGTAGTCAGTGCAAGTAGGTGTATGGTCATATAGCTTACATCAAGCAGATGCTCCTAGTGGCTAGTTTGGAAGCATTTCAGTTATTTACAGGATTACGTTTCTACTACTTCTACTTCTCTACTATCACTTGATTAAAATTTAAATTCTATTTACTTCGGTGTATACACTAGTTACTCCTACTCTAGATTGCACACCAATTGCGCCAGTGCAGGTGCATCGAAGGCAGACGCAACGAACGCATGTTTTTACATTGGTCACTCGAAGTAATTATTGTAGTCCGAGCGAACAAACCTAACGTACAAACTCGAAAATAAATGTTAAATAAGTATATATCAGAACAATAACATTATTGAAATAATTTTGAGCCTCGTAAGGATTTATTCTGATAACCGATACCTCATATAATAAGAAGCGAAAAAAACTTAATGTAGAACGTAGGTGACTTTTTGTTTTACATGGATAGTCAATGCAAGTCTTGATAGTCACTAGGGATGGATGCCGATAGAAATTCAAGGTCGGTACTGTTAATAAATCGATTAGCATTGCCATTGTAGTAGTACAATTAGTCTGAAATAAAATATTAGTAAGGAAAGGTATTAATAAGTAATTCAACATTTATCATTTTTTGTTGTACGCACGCTTCTTACAGCTTGCCAAAATCGTGCGACAGTCCGTACTCGATGAAATTATCAATATTCACAACAACATCTTACTATTCTATTTTCGAACCCAAGGGTTCGCTATGACGGTTTCCTCTTTCGAATATCAGAAGAAATTCTATTGACAGCAGCAATACGTATACCTTATAACATTACCTCTCGTATCTACAGCATTTAAAGGTTAACAAATGTCACATTCTACTTCGACATGTGCAACACAATATCCAATTTGCGATTTGCATCAATCACCAAACGCTTTCGCCAAAACGAGTTATATGAGAATAACACAATTAAGCACGATTCAAAACCACCAAAAACTATAACATATTAACGTTATTAATAACCTAAGTGAAAGACGTATACAAATGTAAAACAATGTGTTAACTTAGCACAAATCATTTTCAATGCAACCAACAAAATCTAAAATTTACGGTTGAGATTTCTACGCATTTAACTTTTTTGTTACATTATATTACTTGTCTACAAGCCCTATTGATGATGTGTAGAGCTGGCATTACTCTTACTTATAGCAACGTCGCCGGGCATAAGTTGGAGGGGGCTTGTCGATTATGACCGTGCCCTCGGAATTTGCGCACTAGTTATATGCGAATCTATACTCCTACATAGCAGCGCCAGTCGCTAACCGTGAGTACAGAGATGCGAATCATGTGCGAATTATTTTTAAACGTATTGAGTCATGCATATGAATACAGATATGTTGAACGTGCTGAAACATAGAATGTTACCGTTTGCCAAAACAATTACGTGAAAATTCTATACCGTATTACGATACGGGAATGTAGTCTTATTGGAGCAACAATTGTTTTGTGTTTTCTTTTATTCTTCGGTAGTCTCCTTGATAAAAGATCAACATATTTTATTTTGTTATTCACCTCATACAATGTTTATCTAGGCCTACACATGAAAATTATGTTTGTTTCGTCACGATTCTATACTGGAAGTTTATTCAAAAGAAAAAAAATTGTCCAAACCGATATAGATAAATTTTTCAAATATTCTCTTCATAGTGAAAGGATTACATTTTTAAAGGATCGTTAAAATATGTTAATATATCTTTCCATGTATGAAGCTTTATATTTATTCAAAATTCAACAATTTGATGTTTTTTACAGATTGAAAACAATGTCAGAAGTTACATGCAAATTATGCAATGTGGTGTTGTATACTGTTCCCGAAGTTAGGTTGCATATTGTGTCCAAAGTACACACGGATAAAGTTGAAGCTACAATTCCTGATGGAACACTAGGTGAATAATCATTTGGTATACTAGATCACAATGTATTTTCATTTTTATTCCAATAGTAAGTGAATGTTTCCTTTTCTATTTTTATTGAATAGAGTTGACGTATTATTGATCAATTTATAATGTTTGACGTATCCAACTTGTATTTATATTGTAATGTATAAATAAAATATGTTTTTTTTTCTCGTTAAAAGACATTTTTAATAAATAGGCTGCCTTGGCAGAAGCAGCGTTATTCAGCAGTTTCTGTTAGACGCCGTTGATGCCATCAAAGGTGCTTCTTTAATCCACGATGTTTGGATGTTGATATACCAGTGTTATTATTTTTTTTTTGTTTTACTACATACACTATAATTGAATGTTGACAAGTTGGCGAAAAAACAAACAATAGAAACTACCAAATATTATTTATTTACGGAAGTAAGATAAATACATTTTAAAGCGTGTTTATTTACCGAGTCAGGAGAAAGAAAAATTTGCGCTTTTTCGAATGCTTCTAAAATGTATTTTTTTTTCTTATAGGACAAATATTAATGAATATAATCATAAATCTAAAATTGTTTAATTATAGGTTTTGTTGCGACAGAATGTACTGTATTTTTTCTCATTTTTTTACAACCTTTGTTTTTTATTGATTTGTTATATTCACAACTTATGATACACGCAATTGAGGTTAGCATACTGTTGTACTGCGTGGTGAACAACCACAACAACAAAAAACTTAAGTTCCCCTTTTTCCCTAAAATAAATACAATTGTACAGGCACTTTCTACATTACCGACCTGACATAGTGCAGCCAACTTAGAATAAAATAAACTGACAAGTAATTTGAACAGGTTTCAAAAAGAAAAGCTTGTGCCGTGAATCCACCAGGACGCGATTGTTCCCAAGTTGAAGCAAATGTTACTGTTCCGAAAACATAATAGAATGAAATAAGAGACATATCAACCATGTTAATCATGAACCAATCAATCAACATGAACTACAGTAAACGTTTTTTTTTTTCATGAATTTATCGCTAACTTTTTTTAACTAACAAGCTTTTGGTAAATAAAGCAAGTCTTGCACAGTTCAATTTTTTTAGTACAAATCAACGAATGATTGTGTAGCAATTTAAAGGTATGGTGGTGACTAAGCAATTATTACTTTTTATTTCAACTACACAATTATATAGTTTTAACAGCCTATTGGTGGACGTCGACATATAGTTTACACGCTAGAAACACGTCGAAGTTATTCGTTTGAAATGTGTGTATTCTGTGTATAACCGAAAACAGTATGAATTTATGAGAGCTGAATTTCTGGCGCCATTGATTGCAGGTTTTATCCGTAACGAATATAATGAACGCGTCCGAATCAATAACATTAATATATAAAATTTAACTTTTTAATTTAAAAATGTTAAATGAACTAAAAGATGTCTTGTTTATAGCATTTTTCCTGCTGATTCTGAATCTTTCCAAATTTTGCTGGCACGTACGGTTTTTGAGTATAAGAAATTTTAATTTCTTTTAGGAATGATGTAGGTACATAATATAAGTAATTTGTTTTACAAAACATATTTCTATTTGACTTTTGTCTGTATTTCATTGTTGATTCGTTTCTTTTAAGGCTCTGACAGTAATCCGCAAGCATACTTTCGTTTCATTTTCCTTTGTAGTGGGATTCAATTTGGCTGATCTTTTGGTGAAATCTCTCACCATGTTCATTAAGATTGTCTGGAAAAGAGTTCTGAACAGACGAAATTAGTCTTCAGGGACATATTTGCTCCCCAATTTTTGTAATTTTGCAGCACCTCATCAATCAGCATTTTTATTTCCGAGTTAGTTTATTACCACGGTTTTCAAGGATGTGTCCCTCTTTTATCTCAGATATTATCGCAATCTGATAATATCTGAGTAGTATTTTTCATCAGTTCCTTGGATTTGGGGCCCCACAAATATTCTCACTTTTATTTTAGCTTTGTTTATTCTGGGAAGTTTAACTTCTTAATATAATGATTTTTTTTCTTACTATCCCATTCAAATAGACAACAGTAAAGCTTAGTGTACGCCAACTACAAACCTAGGTATCTGTGGTACTCTTTTATCCAGCAGTACCTTTCCGCATGAGCAGTGAGGATAGAAGGTTTTTCATTATGAAGTAGTAAAACGTTGACATCATTACGAAATACCAGGTCATCTTGTGCAGGGCAATTACAAACCTCGCCTTCGACTCGGTCAGTATTCTGTTGATGGAGTTGATGATGTTCCTTATTTTGCCTTAAAATTTGTCGCGCAATACATTTCTGAACTGCAAATGATTCCTTGGCTGATAATCATTTGGTAATTATTCCTGTATACAAAATATGTGAAAAACTTGTGCCTAACAATTATAAACCAATTGCTAGCCCAATTGCTTATGTATTAATTAATGTAACTCACTCGTTTTGTACAGGATAAATCTACAGCGACGTTATGTGCTATTGTTTCACTAAAATATACAGAGAAAATGATTCGGGAAGAACGGTAGTGGATATGTTTTTTGATTTATCAAAAGCTTTCGATTTATTGAACTACAATGCCCTGTTAGCTAAAATGTTGCTTTACGGTGTACGCGGTGTTTCCTGCAATTTACTTAAATCCCATCTTAACCGCAACTTGCGAAGAAAACTTAAAGAAACAATTCTACTCTTAACCTGTGCGTGTTGCCTGTGGAGTTCCCCAAGGATTCTTTCTTGGACCTATCTTGTTACAATGTATGTAAACTACTTCTGATCACCATATGCGGACGATACAGTTGTGTTGCAGTTGATTCTGACGTAAGGTTGGTGACTGTGCAGGCAAATAAAATGAAATCTGTTTTTCAACGATAACGGCTCAATCGATAGTGTCGGTAAATCCAACTTGATACATTTTCGAGCAAACTCAAACATAATAAGCAGTTGCTTTGTTTGAGTCCGTGGTCAAGAAGGTGACTCTGGGCAGCATAATTTTTTGGGTCTCGACGAGCTATGCAAACAGACTCAAAAAATCGGTAGATACCATTTTATATGTAGATGTGCGACTTATTTCAATGCATCACTCTTGCACTCTTAATAATGATAGCAAGGACTGTGGAGTAGTATGGCTAACAACACAAAAGTATCGGTAACCTCCGCACCCCACAGGTTTAATTAATTAATCCGGGACGGTCGTTTCGAAACGACCGTCACCGGTCACCGGTTGAGAATGTGGATCCTCGTAAGGATCCACATTCTCAACCGGTAACCGTTGTATATGAATTTAAGTTCTTTGTCGTATCTACTTTTACTTAAAGAGAATTGAAGTAATCCCATAATTAAGAAACTAATCACAACCATTTTGTGTTATTCATAGTGGTTAGTATCGTTCATAATGTACCTATTAGTGTTTATTTCCTTTCTATAAATGTCTATTTCTAGTTTTTTTGTTGTTTCTTATTACAGTATTTTTCCTAGTATCAAAAACCGCGAAAGTATCATCTACATACCTAAGCCAAATTCTTGGAAAATATGTGTTTCAAATTTACTCGCGAAAGAAGTTAGCTATGAAGGAGTTGCCCGTTGCCGTACACTCTAATTGCTCATATACTTGCTCTCTACTTGAAAACAATTTTGATTCATACAGAGTAAAGTTAGTCTTTTGTATTCTGTAATTTTGGCATCGTCGATATTGTTGAGCTTCAGGAACTCGAGCAATTACTCTATGGTTTGCGGAATCGGAACGCTGGGGAAGAGTGGGCAAACATCGAACGATACTAACATTTCCCCGTCTTCTATTCAATATTGCTTACCTTATTTACAAAATCTTGTGAATTTTCTACTTCTAGACGTTTCTAATCGTTTACTAGCCATTTGGACAATTTGTACGTGGGCGAGTCTATGCTTGGAACTATTGGTCTCAGGCTTCATGTAACTACCCCGATTCTTAAAAGACTTGATTGAAACGATATGTAGTTCCAAGAGATAATTATTCCATAAGTACGTAATACAGATAGATAATTTTCGATCAAACCTTTTGTTCTGCAAGCTGCTAGTTATGGAAAAATAGCAAGTAATTCATGTGAATATGATTGCTTTGTGTGTGTTAGTATTTCTATTTTAAATATAAATCTATAAATAAATAAAAACGTTTGAGCATTTTGTTAGACAATAATTTAATTATATGCAGACTGTTTATAACATAAATACATATTTGCGGTCCGAGAAATACTGGTTTATAAACTTTCTATAATAATAATAATATATATAGCACCTTACTTAAACTAAAATTGTACTAAAATAATTATGAAAAACGAAGTTTTACAACGTATCCTACAGTAGGGGTTTCCAAACTTTGCATGACAGCACTTTAGAAAATTACGAACAGCTTCGTGAAACGAAAAGTTTGTAAATCCCCAAGTGTACTTTTATTATTACTTATTATCACAGCTAGGTTAGCGTGGAACTAAAACTATTACATTTACTTCTTATTTAAATAAGAACAATTATCGTTTGCCAGTATTAAAATTTGAACGAATACCTCATGGTATAAAAAATAAACGGACTCTTAAGCTTAAACGAGTATAATCTCTAGGTAAAATACCATCGTTGAATTGATTTAAACATTATGTGCTTGTGGGCTGCCATTTAAGTGGTTCATCTCAGTTGGAACGCTAACGTCGCTCTGCTTCTTCTTCGAAAATAAGTCGGATGCATACTTTGCCTGAAACGAAAGATCATAACATGACAACATGTCAAAGAAATTTGTTTAATACACATCTATTTTATTAATAAGACATACTAAGATTACACAGAACAGTGATTGATCGTTTATTGCACACGTTTTAAGGAATTTCCAATCGGGTAAATAAGAATGCTAACACTTAAAAAACAAAAGGAGAAGAAATGAAAACGGTCCTTCTACTATTTTCCTCTATACCATAGCGTCGTGATGACAAAACATAAATTAAATAAGCAGACGGCCGAGTAATTACTATTAATAATCGGTTGTAGCTTCTTCGTTAGCTGCGATATTTTACCCAAGATGGAGTTGGGTCATGTTCCCGGGGTTGGGTTTCGCATTTATGTAGTGAAGCTGTTTGTCTTTAAGACAAAAAAAATGGAAATAATTAATGTTGCCCAGTAAGAACATTTGAATGTTTGCCGGTTACGTCAAAGGTATATTTACAAAAAAAAAGAATGAATTTTCTAAGCATCAGCTTAGGTTCTAGTGTACCATTTTATGTTTCTACTGCTTGAAAGCTTAGTATTCCCGAAGTTCTAAAATTGGAAAGAGAGATAGCACTAATAATTTTACTTTGAACATTTCAAAATCAACATAGACAAAACTCAGACCATAGAAATTATAAAACACAAGAAAAGCATTCCTAGGTAGTGGCAATCAGGTGAAAATTTGGATTAAAAAAGTCGAAAATTAAAAGCATAGCCAGCACAGATCGATAAAGTATGCTTCGGGTGCTTCATTCGTGCTAGAAGCCAGCATATTCCTACGTTAGGACCACTAATAAAAGTTAAGGCCAAAGTAGTTACCCAATTAAAGTATAAAAAGTTTAGCGCATCTGATGGGTGAGAGGCATAAAATTAGTGTATCTCGGGTAGGTCAGCGGACGTTAATCAAGAAGATATGGAACAGTTTTTAGAAAAATTGCCCGGATTGTTAATGAGGTAGACACTAGAACATGTTCACAATGCAGATGAAAGTGTAAAAAGTACTTTGGGTTACCCGACAAAACTCTAGCAATGAAAGGCGAAAAATGCGTTGGGGGTAATATATTCTTTTAAAAATAGATGATGTTTGCTCTGCCTAAAAACTTTCGAAATCACTTAACGTTTTAGAAGCTCCTTATTTTATTAAAAAAGCCTGGAACCAAGCCAACCAAGCCAAGTTTTAAAAAGTCCCAAATTCAAGAAGGCAATCTTAGACATAGGATTTGATGCAGAAGACAATTTGCCATTAACAACCTTTGCCGAGTTTTGCATAAATTTTGATATCACCCAAACCAAGACGACTTCATTAATTTGAATGAAAAAGAGGAGCTGTTTAACGAATGAGTAAGCAGTGAAAATGAGATTGTAGAGATACCTATGCAAGGTAGCGATGGTAAGAGGAAGAAGATATTAATGGTCCTATAAACTCTTACGTTGGGGCATTAAAAGCGACCAAAAATTTAAAGAAGTTCTTCAAAGAAGACTTGGTATTTGCATACTTTAAAAAAAGAATTACATTTTCAAATTGCTTTTTACAAGAAAAAAACAATACAAAAATGTCTGACTTCTTTTAAACATGAAACTTGTATTTTATGTAGTCGCAATTTAAAATTATTTGATTAAAAGTTTATGAATTATTTTGCCTATTATGTTCTACATTTTTCATAAGCGGATAGCTCCTATAAGCGGACAAAAACGCTGGAACCGTGGGTGTCCACTCCTGAGGGCTTTCACAATATTTAAATCTTCACTAAGATGTCTAATCAAAAAAAACTAATTTTCATTCGTTTCTCTTGTTTTTCATTTTGTATTACTGATTTCAAAGAGTGCACAATGTTATAGAAGTAGATTTGCTCTTAATAATTATTCTGACTAAAATACGGGTTGTACAAAGAAAAATGAATCACTCTGTATACATTAAATATTTGTAATGGTGTAACGAGTTTCTGCAGGCTTTATTCGTGAAATTAGCAGAGACTAGACAGACTCGTATTTATTCGTTTAATGAGAATGGGTTCGTGTTGCCTACTGATTTCTCCGAAAGTCGACAAAACACGAGTCTGTCTAGTCTCTGCTAATTTCATGAATTCGTTTCTGAAGGGTTAGTTATAAATTATCTTCATTCGTACATTTAAAACAAATTATATTGCCATTTCTTAAAAATCCAACATAGTACAATTTTTTAACCTTTTTCAACTTATCAAAAAAGTGTGTTTAACCTGCTGCTTTCTATAGCAGTTTTCAATATATCACACAAGCGGGCGTTCGTCGAGAACCTACACAAAGTCGCTTGCGATTATTAAATTATTAATAATTTATTCTCAAATAGATTTTAATTGTTTTTTTTTTATTATAAATAATCATTAAAGACGAAAGTCAATTAACTTCATCAATTAACTTAAAGCATCACAGCAATACTTCAGCAGGAGCAGATTGGCGATATCACATATGCATCCTATCATTATTTAAGACAATGCGTATGGGCCACCGCCTCTATTCTATTCTACTCGGGTATTACATTTTCCAATCCAAAGTTAATGGAAATGTAAATTCTAGGGTATAGCCATGAAGACCTAACATTTTGCAACCAAACAAATTTAAAATCAAAGGAAATAGAATTAACTCGAATAGAATCTAAAGATATACGCACGAAAAATCCTTTTCCTTTAAATACGCAATAAGATTTCTGCATGTTAATCTAAAAATATGCGGGAATGTTCACAACGATAATGCGTAGAAACTAAAAAAGGAAGGCATTGGAAATGGAAAATTAGCTGACAATCGGTTAGAAAATTCAATCTCTCATACCTCGTTTGAGGTAAAAAAGTTTTATTTTGTCACCTAAGTATTCCATTGGCTGCCCTGAGGCAGAGTGAGTGTATATGTATCCTTTATTAACATACAGAGATGAACGAAGACGCACTCACTCTGCCCCAGGGCAGCCATTGGAATACGTTATAAGTAATGTAATTTTTATAATAAAACTGTGCTTGTTAGATGTGTCCAGATGTGATATTATTGACAAATAACATTAGTATATTCGATATAGTCTGAATTAATTTAGGGGGCTAACTAAATAAATGGGACTAGCTGGGAAAAAGATTATATTCAAACCTCGTTACAAAAGTGCTTTTACAGATTTCGTCTTCGACTCGGTTTATATTTGACCGCGGTCTACAAAGGAGTACTCTCTTATCTAAGTTTAAAGTATGCTGTTAGCTTCTGTCGATAAGTTATGAAAATTTGTAATTTCCTTGGTATTTCCGACAAAAGTAAATATCCGTAAAAAAGAAGGCATCAAACTTGACCTAGTATAAGTTTAAATTCCTCTAGCCTCTATACCCCAGAAATCGAAGTATTAGGTCTTATGGAACATAGCCTTCCCTTTCCCATGGTTTTGTATATAACCCTCCTTTTTGGAACATCTGGTGATGTTACTTGCCAGAATATCTTTCTACGCTAATATATTGTAATGTTTTGACAATGTGGAAATTTTAGGAAATTTTAAATTTTTCTTCGAAAATTGTGTGTCGTGGTGGTCCGGGGATGTCCCTAGGTACTCTTTTGGCAGATGAAAAGAGACGTATTAAGACGTAGAAATGAAAACAACTACTAATCTTAAATCTTGTCACTTTCTAATACATAAACACCAGGTTTATGTACTTCTTCGAATCTCTTTTCTTCACTAATAGACTACTGAACAAACTTACTAAAAACTTTTGAAATTAAATATTTACTCAAGACTATTTAACTTGGAGGAAATGCTACGTACAACTTGTTTGGACGACAGCTAGACCTAAAGTCACAAATAAAATTGGCGTTGTTTTTCACCATTGTTCAAATACGTTGGCAATTGTTTTATTCCATAGACACCTATGATAATTTTTACCAATTGAAAATGTACTGTTATTGAAATATATGCCGAAAGGAAAGATTTTTGCTGTAGCATGATGCAGGGACGCAACTGATGCTGGGATTCTGTGTTCTTGGATGACACTCTTGCCCACATGCAACACTACAACGTTAGAATTTAGATGATACGCACCGAAAGACATTTAATTGACAAAGAAACCTTCTATACGACTAACGTATGTACAAGAACTTGCTGTAGAAATTCTAGACATTAACGTGATGAAAGTAGAATGACAGATAAAAGTAGTTAATATAAGTCTTCCCCACGATTGTCGTTGGCTGGACTTATTAATTCTCTTATTTTTACGCCCCAAAGATATTCGGCTCTACACAGGATTCTTTTTCTAGGGATCGGGCTTCCTACCAACAGATGGACCCTCATACCCGATAGGTTGACATGTCAAGATAAGAAGTGAGTCAGGCGCTGATGACAGCTAACCTCGTTGTTGTTATTTTGTAACAATATATATTTAATTTTATTAGAAGCCTGCCAATGTCTTCAATCACGGGGTAGAAATATTCTCACATTCTAACAAATTCGTTGAAATTTTGTTATATTTACGAGAACGTTTAAATTACTTACAGTGACCATACTTGTTCTTTAGCTTCTAATATAAAAAGGATTATTGGCGTGTATTTTATCTGGAATTGATCTGCAATTTAATACCACGATTTCTAACAACCCTACTTGGTGAGTCATCCCTCGAAAGATGCATGCAAGGGGTTGCATTTGTTAGTCATCTTTTACATGATACCTTACACATTCTTAGTTTATTGAAAATATAAAACAAAGATACGATATACCGATAATTTTGTAATAAAATGTCTAAAAGTAATATGACATTTTGTTTCGTTGGTAATACACGAAGAGTATACGAGATTTCATTTGAATCTTAGACAAAGCTTTTAGCTTAAAATTGGTTAATAATGGTTAAACGAAATCTCGACGTTTCGCCCGGGAAAAAATTTTCCCATTACTATAATCAGAAAATTATTATTACTTTATAATTACAAAGTAATGAAGTCGCACTGAATAATATCTGGTAGCCAGTGTCTAGATGATGTTCAGCGACAGCCGAATTCGCAGGCAGGCTTATTCTAACGCAACGTTCATGCTCTGTCAGACGAGTTTTTGTTTCGTTTCGCCGATATACACGAACAAGGGATTCTATTAACATCTTTGCTTGCTAAGGAGGGAAATTTGTCTTTGGGAGACGGAAGAATTTCTGAACAACAAACTTCTTCATCCAACCAGTAAACTAACGAACTCGCTTATCTTTCCTATATCCACGAGTTAACGGATGGAATCGGTAAAATTTTGAAAAACAAAACATCAAAACGATCAACTTTCAACTACAACTTTCAAAGGTTTCAGAAATTCAGAAGGATATAAAATAATACGTTTAGAAAAAAATAAAAATTTAACAAAAGTGAAGCAAAAATTTTAGAGCGGAGACTAGACAGACTCGTGTTTAGTTGACTCTCGGGGAAACCAGTAGTCAACACGAACCCATTCTCACGAGACGAATAAACACGAGCTAGTCTAGTCTCTGCTGAAGCGTAACTTGTTTCTGCGGGCTTAGTGATTTTTTCAAATTTGTAAATAAAAAAAAATCGTTGGGGGCAAATCCGGAGAATACGGTGGATGTTGCACTAATCCGAACTTTGATTCCATAATTTTGGCCATCGAAACTGCGCAAATGTGCACCCGTCTTGATGGAAAAGGATCTTTTTTTTTCTCGATTTCTTCGCTCAATCGTTAGTTTTCAGTTATTGTTTGTCCTTTTTTCAAGTAATCGGTGTAAATGATTCCGCATGCATCCCGAAAAACCGAGGCCATCACCTAGCCGGCCGATTTAACCGCTTTTGCATTCTTTTTGGAGCGCACGCTTGCTTTCAAGAATCCTTTGTTTTGACTGTTTGAACGGACAAAGACAAAGTTTGGCGGAAAAGCGTCAAAACAGCCTCAGAGTCGACACGATTGCGTTTATTCTCCACTGAGAGTAACGCGGCACACATCTTCTTGAGATTTTTTCCACACCCAATTTTTCGTGCGAAATTGAAAACACTGTACCTTGCGATATGCCTGTGACCTCAACTATTTCGCTCGCTTTGATTCGACGATCATTCAAAACGTCGTGAATTTTGTCAATAATTTCGGGGGAAGTCACTTCCACTGGATGTCTAAAACAATGCTCATCTTTTGTGGATGTGCACCTACGTTTAAACTCATTTACCCAATTGTAAACAGTTGCTAACACAGGAGCAGATGTGCTGCTCGAAACTCACTTTTTCTCCATTTTTTTACATAAACAAAAATTCTTTGCTTACATCGACAATAAAAATGAAATCGTGTGATGGATATAACTGAGACTGTGACGGCTGTCCACTAACAAATGATCCTTACTAAAAACAAACCATTTCCGATACTACGAACGCCATCTCTTAGATTTTCCAAGAAGTTCTTGAACCACCCTCGTACGTCATCGTTACTTACTACATTATTTTTTCACGAAAGCTCGGATTGTAGATCAGTCATTGAACTCCCCGACGTTGATTATTATAATTCAGTTCAGAAAAAAAGAAAAAATATATAATAGATTTACTTACTACTTCATGATTACAAATCAATATACCATAGTATTACCAATTCAAATCGTGTTATAAATTTCCAATGATTTATTTAATTGCGTATTTAGTCACGTTAGGTTTTATTATTAAAATATGAAAGATGATTACCTTTCTATCAGGCCCCTACTACGGAGGTAATGGTTCATATTCGCTCCTTTTAGATTTGTAATAAGTGTCACCTACATTGTGTGGAATCTGGGCCTACAATATGTATAGGGAGCTTTTAGTAACCTATCTTGAATAAAAAAGCAAATGTTTGAGGTAATCGATCGGCAATGTAAAAATTATTCCTCGCAATGAATCAATACCCTTCGTAAATGACCGATGAATAAATGAAAAATACTCGTTCACATTTTGAAGTTAAATAGAATTGCAGCCTGCATAAAATAGATTTCTGAAAATGCCAATGGGATGAAATCTAAATAAAATAAAATGTAGGAAAAGGAAATAGTTACTAGAAGAACCGACATGTAAATAAATGCTGTAAGTAATACCGGTGATTTAAATGCAATGTGCTTTTATGCGATAATGGGTTGAACTTTCGAAAGATAATTTAATTTATTTAACCAATAGCGGTTGGTGGTGACGTAAATAGCCGGGCGCGGACAACGATTCGATTTCCTCGTGTGTTTCCGTTGCAAAGTACAATGTACATAATATGCGGGGAAAATACATGAGGGAATCGAATTGCTGTCCGCGCCTTTCCATTTACGTCACCACTAACCGCTTCTGTATTTAATATGTAATACCTATGATCCAAGGAAACTATTAGGGAATGCGGTCGAAATTAAACCAAAGGAGTAAATAAAATTTTCTTTTAGATTATTTTAAGATTTCGAATTTAATTAACTCAATTCATCAGGAAGGAACAATTCTACAATATAAGGAAAGATGTAAACGTTGCCATAAGAAAAAGGAGGAGTGCGCTTACGTGAGAGTAAGTAAACTGTATTAATAAATTGTTAAACATCATTGAAAGAGAATTGACGTAATCCTTTAAACACGTTATTATTGGTTACATTTTATAAAAATACTTGGACTTTATTCTAGTTGGAGATTCTTAATTGTAAAATAAAAATTAGTAACATTCGTAATTTTTGTTTTTATATCATACTATATATAATTTTTTATAATATTAACTTATTATGTAATTTCCCAGTAAAATAAGCTCTTAAGTTTCAAGAATTATTACAAAATGTATCATATAATTTTAACAACTTAACCAATGATTTTAACGTGTTTGAAAAAAAATACATCAATTCTCTTTGAATAATGTTTGACGATTTATTAATGCAGTATTCTTACTCTCTCTTTCTCTCATATAAATACGCCTGTTAATTTTTTCATATGGCAATGTGTATCATCGTTCCTTATATTGTAGAACTGTTTCTCTTTAATGAAGAATTGAATTAAATCCGAAAGCTTAAAGCCTTCTAAAAGAACGTTTTATTTGCTCCTTCAGTTCAGTTTTGACTGCATTCCTTAAAAGTTTCCTTCGATCCTAAACAATGTACTGCAGTACGCTTAAATAATACTAGTTAAATTAAATTTTCAAAATGCCCCAGTTGATGTTGAATAATTAATTGTAATAGACAAATTAACTGTATACGTTAGCTGGAATTTCTCTCTACAAACTGTATGAAAGTACGTATAGTGCTCACGTCTCCACATAAATGAAAAGAAAGCATAAGGTATAGTAGTAGTAGTAAGTAACAGTTAAAGCATGCGTGTTATAAGAGCAATGGTAAACCCATTATTAAATATATCTATGGAACTACACTTCGGGAAATACTTTACTTATATAAATACATTATTCAAAAGTTTGCATTTGCTATAATAGGGTCAGCCATCGGAAGATTGTATATATTGTATATTTATGTATGTAGATACTTCAAAATATTTTTTTTTGTTATGACATCCAATTAGGGACATAAATTATATTGAATCCTAATATCTCATAAGTTTGTTGCTAACCGAAATTGTTTTTTTAAAGGAAGATGCTATACAGTGGTAGCTCGGTCTACAACAGTATCTTGTAATGGAAATTTTGGATTACGAAAAAAATGAATGAAGATGAATTTTTGTTTCCGAAACCGAAAGACGCGACTCGTATACATGCCAGAAAGAAATACATGACGTAATGCGATCGTTGGTGTGATTAACTTCCCATTATTCCAACGCTTCGCATCCGACTTGAATTCATAGTTAATATTATTCCTATCTTTTCTGAACATGGGTGACGGTACGCTGGGACATTCCGTTTACCAAAAACCTACACACACGCATAGATATTTCAATGACCTCTCACACTATTATCCAACCCAAAAACACGGTGTTATCAATTCTCTTATCCAAAGGGCCATTTCTATATCTGAACTCAATTTGCTTTCTCAAGAAATGAATCACATCACCGAAACTCTGATCCGCAATAATTATTCTGGGAAAGATATTCAAACTACCATTAACCGCTACACCAACCTTTCTCCGCAGTAAATGCCCTCATCTAATCCTAATTTCCATAAGCAAGCGTATCTACCCTACGTTCAAGGTGTCACCGATCGCATGAGCAAGACTCTCATCAGGAACGATATAAAAACTATGCCCAAGCCCAATTTTCAACTCTCAGGCTACTTTCCCGTCAAAGACCGCGATCATCTGGAAGCCCCTGGTGTCCACTAGAGGTGCACATTATGAGAATTATGTAGACCTGGCCCGGCCGGCCCGTCACATTTACCTATTCGGCCCATCAGTTATCGCTCCAAAGGTTTCTCTTTCTTTAGGAAAGTAACATTTCAGTTTAAAGAGCTACATTTTTTCCTGTATACGTATCGATAATGAATTGTTGCAGCTAGTGCTGGAGAATATGTTAACTTATAAAATTATGTTCTGTATTGTTTATATCATCTTAAACTTGTAAAGGATCCACATCAAGTTAACATTGATAAGTAAAGTTGTAGTAGCACACATGTATAAATACTCACGAATTAATTCAGTGCAACTTTATTACACGCATCTCATTGAAACTTACGTGTTTATACAGGGTTCCCCACGGTAGCCGTTCGTTAGAAGATTCCGTGGTTAGAAAAAACTTAGAATTCTGAATTTTTGGACTCCAGGGTTAGTCTCTTTCATTTTAAAATATTTCCAAGATCGTACCTCTCCCGGTTATACCGGAAGTCACCATTACCTTCTTTATTTTCAATGGAACACCCGATATATTATCTCATTTTTGGATTCCTAAGAAAATTTTATGATGCGCTCTATCTGGTTTCCCTATGCCTATTTTCGTTTTTTCTTAAATATCTTGATTATTTTGAAAATTTTGAAATATGTAGCCTTATTTTTAATACTGCGCCTTTTATCTATTTTCGACTGGTGATAAGCGCTTCTGGGGTAGACGTAAGCACAAGAATGGTACTTTCGAAATCTACATTAGCAATTGATTTATCGAATACAGGTGTCCAAAATTTGATGACCAATTACATTACCTTCAAAGTTGAAAAAATTCGGTTTTTCAAACGTGACACCCTATATATTATTAGATGGTCGAATGCAGAATTTAATTCTACATCGATTCGCTGTGCCTTTTTCTAAACTTCTAACGAACGGCTACCGTGAGAAACCCTGTATGTATTCTATTTTAATCAATATAAACAGTGCTGTATAATACAATATCATAGTTTATTAAGATTAAAAGCTAATTTACTAACAAAATTAGTCGTTTGGACGGGCTGAGCGGGCTGCCTAACTCATTATAAAAAAAGCCTGAGCCGGTCCGCATCTGGAATATTGTAACCCGGCCCATCCCAGTCCGCGGGCCGGGCCGGACCAAGACGAGCCGGCCCGGTCCATTTACCCAACTGAATAAACACACTCCATTAATCCAAAACTTTCTCGCTGCATTGACAGGAACAACCCCTGTATAAACTCCTTCGGAATAAATAGTCCCCTGTCAATGCATAGAAGCAACCCTGAAGGTGCCTCTTAAGAGTGAGCACGAAACATCGGCAGAAACTATTCGTATTTGTCGCGTCGCTAAAGTTGAAAAAAAAAAACACCTCACCGTCACCGTCCTCCGTACGCCACAAAGACACCTTATTAAAGACACTGTTTCTAAGTGACGTTATTTCTTCTTAAATCATGTAAGTTTTTATTAACAATTACTCTATGTAACATTATTTTCTATGTGTTAAGTTGTATTTAAAATGTACAAAATGAGTTTTTGGTTCTTTTAGAAGCAACTAATTCCTTAAACCGAGACACCACTGTATATTATTCAATTTTTGGCATCTCCGCTAAATTCTGATTTTTACAGTTACGAAGTAAGTAGCACTGTCCTGACATTAAGTTTTTCAGTTATTAGGGTTTCTTTAAAAAAATCGGTATTTACAGAGACCGTTACATTTCCGGAGATGCGCGTAATATTACGTTAAGTTGGTATAACATATTTCGCTAAGAAGTAATTTTTTATAGAATAACCTACACGTTGTTTTAGATTTGACTTTGTGGCAAAATTCTAGACATAAAATTACAAAGATGTTAGTAATCAAAAATCAACCATTTTCTTGTTACAGTGATTTTTGTAACTTTTTATCAGTATGTATTTATTTTGTCAGTTTGTCATGACAAACAAAAGTAAGATAGAAGTAAGTTGGAACTATTATTGAGTATGATGGTAACATTTAATAATCGTATCCGCAACCAAACTATATACCAATTTCGAATTCGAAGTGTGGTGCATCTGCACACTTTTAAAAATAACTTCCTTTTATCTTTAGCACTTTATGTCATTTCACAAAGAAAGTTACCGTTCCAAAAGATACCGAATTATTTCAGAACTTCTGAATCCGATTCAAGAACGGTGAAATCAGTTCCTGATTCTGAGTAAGAATTGAAAGATCTAGTTAGTACTTTCTTAACGCATGCGAATAAAACAATTCATTACTGAACAAGAACAGTTAAAAATTTCTCTGTTGGAACAAACCAAATGGATCTCTAGATATAATTCAAAACTATGGCAAATAAAACGGTTCAAGCGAATTTTTTTAGATAAGAGCAATAATATACATTATAAGAACATGAAGATATTGTACATGTCGTCGTTTCATTTGATTAATTAATAATTACAGAAATCGGTAAATATGGCGGTAGGTATAAGATATTTATAAAATATTGGAAAAGTCAACTGAAGCAAGAAATATAACAATAGATCATATATGGCAATATAAATATTTCCCGAAGTGTATGCAACTATTTTTTGTAAACTACTTGTATTAATCATGTATAGAATTTCTTCTGCAAGTGGAATAGGTATTAGTACTGTTGTGACATAGAATAATAAATACAGCACTACGACTTCAAAACTTTGTACGGTATCAAAATAAACAGTGAGCCTTACCACTATACAGGCGGTAACAGTTCCAATGGAAAGTCCACCTAATACATCACTCCAATGATGCTTGTAATCCGATATTCTTGTCATACCGGTAAATATTGCTGCCGATATTGCTAGAAATTGTAATGTGTGCCTGAGTAACTTGGAACCATCCCAAGTCATCCGCGATTGAATATACATCTGAAATAAAGGTGTACTTATTAGCTATTGTGTACTATACAAAGCATCCTTGGAATAATGCGAGCTCAGTTGATTAACAATCTCGTCGTTAAACAACCATGAAATTAACTACAGAAGATCTGTAATAAAACCGAGGCGTTAAATAATTTTTTTTTTAAATGAAACACAAAAATTACAACAACCGTCAACAGTGACGTATTTGATGTTGTAATCTCGAAATAACTATAATTTAGAATTTTATCAACAAATGTCTTACAATATCTCGCCTGGCTGATGTACACACGAAACCGGTAGTCTAATTATTAGACTGGACCGGTGTGAAGAAGAAAGCGAAGCAGTCACGTTTTGCATTAATTCATCTTGCGCCTCCACGCGAGTTAGTCGAACGTCGTTTGTTTAATTCATACTATGTCGGTCGTACAGAAGCGCAAAAAGCGACCATCGCTTGAAAATTTATCGAGATTTATATTATGATGGTGTTAGAATAGTGTATAAAGTTTGCAATAAACCGTTATTCTGCTGCCAGAAATACGACTGTACAAAGCATGTCAATAATATACAGCACACAAATCGAATAAGTGGTATGCCATCGAAACAGCAATTTATGTTGCATTTACTGTCCAACTGAGAGTTACCATCTTAGACAACATTCTGCAGGTATTTACCATTTGTGCGCAAAGATAACGAAAAAGATAAAAGCTGTAGTTAAAGGTAAACAGCTGTGGCTGAGCGCGGGCGAAACGACAGATCGAAAAAAAAAAATCCAATTTCATCAGGAAGCGAAAAATTACAAAAGTGTGCTGGTGAAGCGATTACGAGGGTAGTGCCTAGATACGTTACAGACATTTGAAGTGTCACCTAATCAATTGTTGATATTTATGAGCGATGGCACGGCAACAATGCGTTGCGTGGGCCGTTCTCTAAAACAAGAGTGTGAACAACTTTAATATGTGGCGTATAAAGCTGATACTTTACATCTTGTGGCATAAACGATTCGCAAATGTTATCCAGAGGTGGATCCATTAATTTCAAATACTAGAAAAGTGTTTTTGAAATCTCCCAAACGAATTCGAGAACTTTGCAGACGGTGCCCCCGGTATTCCCGAACCACCAGAGCCGATTCTCACACGTTGGGGATCATGGCTGAAGGCAGCTTTTAATTATACAAATTGTTTGGAATAAATAACATTTGTGATTTTACAATTCAATCCCGATGAAGCTACAGCTAAAGGAAAGCCAAATAAGATTTCAAGATACTTCATTATGCGTGTCTTACATCCGTAGATGTCGAACGGTCATTCTCTAAATATACGAATCACGACGAACGCAGTTCAGCGAGACAAATCTGGAAACATACATAATGCTACAAACTTTTCATCAATCTTATTCTATTTGTGCTACGGAGATAAGGTAAATGAGTAATATAATGTAATGAATAATATAGTAATAATATGTAAGCATATCTGAAACTTAGTACAGTCCTCGCGTGGCCCATTCTACTGATTATTAAAAACCAAATTTTGACTGCAGTACCCAATTTATTTCTGACTAAGCTCATACCTGTATAATTAAATGTACTTACCGCGAAGTATAGCATTGTGTACATAGAGAAGGAGGAATGTCCAGATGGAAAAGATAGTCTGAAAGAAAAGAGTATATATGTAGAGTGAAAATAGAACCTATAAGCATTGTGTCTACTAACGGTTTCGTTACTTTCGTTACACAACAGGTTTAATATTGACAAACTCAGGCTGCGGGTAAAAATTACATCGATTTATTTACATATAGAAGTACCAAAATCACCAGAAATATTCTTTAATTTGTTTATTGTAACATCTAATGTTTCAATTCCATCTTTAGTTGTATTGTTTGTGATTCAAAGTATTTTATTTTTCAGGTGTATCACGAAAATGTTCGCCCCGTACCAGAGTTTTACACTTGCTTATGCTTTGCGCATCTTCATTTAAATTGTTTATTACATCAGCAACTTTCTCCAAAGTGTCTGCGTAAAATGAGGCTTCTAATCACGGAAGTAAGGAAAGTGCTGACCATTTGTCTTTGCATAAAGCAACTCTTGTAGGTGTTACCAAGAAAACTTTTTCTATGTAATTAACTAATTCATTAACGTTTGGAAATTGCTCTATAATAAATTCTGCAATTCTATGAAGGGCACGGGCAGTGCATGTAATATGCAGCATATTATTATATATATTTGAAGATGTCTTTAAGCAATTTTCCAGTTTTAAGCATAGAAGCTGCAGCGTCACTCACCAAGAGCATAGCTTTTTTCAACTCGTTATAACATACAATATAATTAGCACAATATACGAAGTCGTTTCATTTGTATCATCCTAATAAAAATGTTTAATCATCCTTAGACACCATCAGATGATTTCTACGCGAAATTGATAATTCTGGAATTTTTAATAAAATCCAACATAAAACCAAAATTTAAATTTCTCGTGGTTTACTCTAAATCCCCTTGAAAGCTCTTCAACGCAATACAAAGGCTTCAGTTACATGTTTCTGAGTAAAATCGGACTCGGAGAATCGATTCCCGCCGCCCGCATTTACCTATCTCGTTTATTTTTCGAATTACACTCCGCAAAAGGCTAAAAAGAGGGATCAAAATTTCCCAATATTCTAAAACTTACAGCTCGCTTACCGTAAGAGATAAAAAATCGGGGTACAATACTGCTGATAACTACTTTCGTTATTGTATCAGCATTTACCCGTTCTATTAGATGGTTGAAAAGATATCTGGGTATGAAGCCTTTAACACATATATCATAGTATACGTTTCTACAGTGGTCTCTTTGAGACCCGTCTGTTGCGGCGTATATATCTGCTTATACGCAGAAAAAAATCGTTCTACATCTAGCGATGTAATATTCGCATACTTAAAGTGGTCTTTGAATTTGTATAAAATCGTAATGTAGTATTAAATTTTTCTCACTGAAACACTTTTTTTCGTCAACTAAAATATGTAGCATTGTTTGTAAGTGGTCAATAATTTCACACGAATCCCGTAAGGACAACTAAGTGTTTTGCAATTTTTTTTATTGCGACGGCTACTGGAACGTAATTGTCGTTAATAGCTTTTAGATCTGCTGCAACTTGAGGATTTTGGAATTGCATTTGACTTAGCTTTATTGCAGCTGCTTCTTTAACGTCCAGTTGTAAAATCACTAATTTGATCTTTTCAAAATGGTTAAAGTAATAGAGTGCTGCTTCTAACCATGTACCTCATCGTGTAAGAATTGGCTACGGCGGTTCCGGTATGTCACACTGTGAACGAAATAGCCGAATACATTTCGGTGATTTAAGAATTTTTCACCGCTTTTCACCACAAACCGCTTTCATCTGTGCTATTAGTTGATCCACATCGGGATAATATCTTCGTATAGTGCCTGCTACAAGGTGTAAAGCATGAAGCAGACAGGTTATGTGCAGAAAATTCGGTTGAACAGCTTTGAATAATTGACCTGTGCGAAGCATAACCCCGGCAGCATCGGTAACCATCATTAACACTTGCTTTGGTGAAATTTCAAAGTTGTCTGGTGTTCTAACTAATACATTATGAACAGCTTCGCCAGTACATCTTTGCTGTTTTTTACAGGGTAGCAAATAGGGGTATGACGGTCAAGGTCATTGTCCGTGCTTTTTTAAATGTCTATAGTTTCATCTATAGTTAGCCAACCGTTCATTTTTTACTACGGTTTTCACATAATTCTCAATCTTCTCGCGCACTGACGGCAAATACCTACGTAGTGTCCGCGAACTTGGTAGTTCCCACGTTGGATTGTATTTCTCCTAAAACTGACCAAACATTGTTTGTCCGATTTTTGCACACGATATATTGCACGCACTTAACATTTTTAATGCTTTCCGTTCAATTCCGACAACTTATCAACTTCGCACTGCCATATGTATTGCATATACCATAACACACAGCATAGAAGGCCGTGAAGTGCCGACATGTAACGAAACAGCTCTGTATCTTCCCAACCTCTCGCGGTTAAACACCACTGGAAGGTAAGCGAGAATGTTGCGCTCTATTTATGACAGCATTTGGTGCATACTAATCTTTTATTTCATAATTTATAATGGAGTCTAATTAAAATTAAATCGGCAGAGGCTGATTTTTTTTTCATTATCACCAGGGTTTAACATAAACAATAATAATTAGTTTCGTTTTTATTTCTTATAAAACACTAGTGATACTTGGTATGAGCAGTACATCGTAAATATCTAGGATTGTTTACGATGAATGAAAAGGGACTACATCTCACAATTATCTTTATAGGTTATCGGTTTCGTGTGTACTTACATCACATATTATCAGGCCCATATATTTTATAGTAAACCACAAGCCCATTGATGTAAACAACCAGGCAAATTATACATTGCCGAAGAAAAAGTAATTTGTAAAAATTCAACGAAGTAAAACAAACATTAATGGTCGATGGATTTGCTTGTAGTTAAGTCTAAAATATCTGGACCGCATAATGTGTGATGTAAGTACACACGAAACCGGTAGCTTAAATACGATCTAATAAAGATATTTGTGATTTTTAGTCCCTTTTTCATTTCCTTTACGATTATAAATAATTTTAAATGTTACAGATTTCTTGTATCAATCATTATTAATATTCGAGGAGATACACGTACAATTAAATATTTCTTTGGAGTATCTGAATGTCTTCCATATATACATATACGGTTATTACGTGAACGCTAATAATATTTGTACGCAGTAGGAACCTAAAACTAGCAGCTATTTTTAACTGCCAATCAAAATTAGCACGTCATTAAACAATAGAGCGTTAATAACAAAAAAAAATTAAGAAATGTAATATAAATGTAATTTTATATTTCTGAAATACAATAGTTTAAGCAAATAGCTTAATACATTTAAAGGCAGGTGTACGTGCCATGCGATATTTACCTACTAACAATGATTTCTCGTAGGGGTAGACAATGTCAATGCCCGTCCGTCTAGTGCAACGATTCCTTTCAAAATCACTTTGTCTTAATTTATAGAGCGGACCTTCCTGTTGAATACATACCATTGTGAGATATACAAGGTTCAATTATCTTATTATTTTAAATAACGAGGATGCTTATCAAAAGCTTGAATGCAATAGATTAATAGAGAAATTACGGAAGCTCGACATGGATGGGAGAATGTTGCCTTTGAAATAATGACGACGCTTCTTTTAACTTAAATAAATAAGTGTAAACCTCCGGGTTTACGGAATTAATTGGTTCGAAAAAGCATTTCGTGATCCGAAATTTCGTAACTGGAATCAAACATCCATAAAGAAGTAAAGAAAATGACAAAAAAAAATAATTAAAAAAAAATTATAATTACATAGATATAGAAAACAATGTTACATAGAAAGGTCGATAAAAACTTGGGAATAAAAATAATTTTACTTACATATAGTATCTTTAATAAGGAAAACGGTGAGGGACGTGGCTTTTTCATTTTGGCGACGGCAGAAATAGTATATGAAGCGGTAGAATAGAGGAAGCAGTGATGCCGCAGGTCAATGAATAAATTGTCGTACAGCGTTGCCAAAATTATCGATTTTGGAAATGCACATATACACAATTCTCATTAAAAAGTAACATTTTATCAAACAGAATCTGATACATGTTTATATCCTACTTAAATATACGTGCTTTGCTGTTTGTACGATATATTGATAGCAAGGAATTTTCCAACTGCAACATGTTCGTTTTCTTATATCTCTACCAAAAAATATGTTGTAATTATCGATTATGTTACAATTCGATAATTATGTTGCATGTGGCAACACTGAGCGAAACGCTAACCACGTAAACGATTATGCTATATATAACTATTTCTTTCTAGTATCTGCCGAATCTGTAGAAGATTGATTCAAATTATACTTCATACCACGAAATTTCCGCATCGAGATACTATTGTAAACCGAGATACCACTTTGCATCAGAGAATTGCGGTATATTGAGGACAATTAGGAGGTTTAAACAATGTAATCTTTATAAATAAACATGTAGCTCGACAGTGAGAAGAGAAACAATTTATATAAAAATCAAGGATGTATTTCGGTTAATATACAAAACAGCATGCGAAAGCAGTTAGCGTAAAAAGACGGGAGTGGGCACCTACAGGTAATTCTAAAAATATGTGACAAACTTTAAAGGTTGATTCCTTGGAATAATTTAATCGTAAGAGGGTTCGTATGAATGTACGTCCAAATCGACTTAGTTATAAAAACAACAAATAACTTATGCATAGTAATACAACGTAAGTAATAAGAAAATTAACTTTTGGTAATTGCAAAAAGGTATGGTTATTTTCTAACAGGTGTTGGACAAAATGGGAAAAAGAAAAAATCGGCTTGTAGGTACCGTAAATGCTCTTCAATGCGTGTGCCAAAGTCACGGAAAGTTCTGTCAACATAATTGCAATTGCAACAATCACAATTAACCATATATACACCTTTATTTCTTAATTTCTCTATCGGGTCTCTATTAGTTAACAAACTACGTAAAAGATGTCGACAAGTTAAAGTTGCCTCTAAGCGGAATGGCAATTCTACGAGAAAAGGGAGCAATATAATGGAGGGAAATATAATATTTTCCGATTGTGGTGTTGTAACATTGGAGTCATCTTCATCCCTTTTCGTTGGGTCCTATTCGGGAGACTGTCAACGACATGAAGATCGTAATGATTAAGTTGTAGGATCTGTAAGTATTTGTAAAAAGAGCAACATTTTTGGTTATGTGGATGATTGGAGTATCAATCAATGGTAATGCAATTGTGGGTATGTTTTCTAAAAATTTCAAATTCTAATTTATTTCTTGAATTCAAAATGGTTGTATCCAAAAAATTAATTCCTTTGCTTATTTTAAACCAAAGTAAATTTAATAGCATGACGCAAACTGTTGATTTAAAAGAATAAAATCCACTGAAGTTCAAGTGACTACCTGATCAGATAACCAAAATATATCTCGCGTAGAATTTGATATAACTTAAAAAATGGTTGTTAGCAGTTACATAAGTGAATCCAAGTAGTTTTTGACTGAATGGGAAGAAACTCTGTACTAAACAAATGTTAAATAAATTTATTAAGTCGTTGCTTTTTTAAGAAAGGTAATTAAACGAAGGAAGTATGTTTACTAACAGTTAAGTGATTTCCTATTTTAGAACGTCAGTGAAAATATTACGAGGGGAGCCCGAAAGATTCTCGGAAAAAGAAAAAAAAACAGATATTTTATCGAAAAAGAAAATACTTTATTGTTTCTCAAAATATTCGTCTTTAAATTTTAGCACTTTTGCATTCGAAGAAAGCAGTTGTCGAAACATTTATTCCAATCTGGAGTGAGTATCTCAGAAATATGCCTTTTACATGATTCAACGATCTCTTCCGGTGTCGAAAACCGCTCACCATGCAATTTGTTTTTGACAAAAAGAGGAACAGGAAGAAGTAACAAATTATTGTATACCAATCAACGTTTACTGTTTTTCGATCCTCAAAAGCAATAGTAGCAATAGGTCCAGTTTTACGGAAGAAAAAAGCATATTTTTTTAAGCGCCTCGTAAACCAACAGGTTTGGTTGGTTTTGGTTCATTTTGGAATACCCAAACAGTGGATTGTTGTTTTGTTTCCAGTTTGTCTGAATGTATTTAGGTTTCGTCACCTGTTACGATACCCCATACGTTGGTAGAAGCACCGCGATTGAATTTTTGAAGCAATTTTTTTGCAGCCACTCACACGAGTCATTTTTTGAGCTTTAGTTAAATTGCGTGGAATCCAACGACGGCAAAGTTTCTTCACTACAAAATGCTCATATAAAATCGTTTGTTTTTGACTTTTATCAATGCCCAAGGTATTTCGTTAAATCTAAGGTAGGTAATTGTTAAGAATTTCTTTCAATTGTACGTTGTTCAATCATTCAGTACGATTATAAACCGATGAATTGCTGAGGACGACCTCATGTCTAAGAGGCATCTTACTGAAGTCAATTTATATTTTCATTGGTGTATTAAAATCATTACATTTTTCAAATTTTCCCCTTAAAATTAATTAACTCTTGATGAATATACCTTTCTACATCGTTCCTCCTACGTATAAAAAAACCGCAGGTTATTGTGTAAATAAATTGTTTTTTAACGGCTATCATTTTCATCTGTCGTCTGTTTACTTGTATCATCTTGTGGAATGTTAAGAATTACGTAGAGGATTGGGATTTCCTACAACCATACTGTTTAGATTTAATGTTATAACAGTTAAACAGTTTCGTTAATTATTAATGATGATCGTCAAATATGTTTTGGTATGTAATGAATACAATAACCCGGTAAGTAAACTTAATTTGAACATTTGTGGAAGATATACAGAGCATTTCGATGAAAAAATATTCATCTTAAATTATAGTAAATCGCTTGATTTTCGGGAAAAAGGCAAGAATAGGTTAAAAACCATCTATTTGTTTATTTATAATCAGTGTAACTTTCAGCTCCGCATCTACATGGACATCCTATTATTTTCTTAATGTAACACTGTATATTCTTTCAGTTTTGGATTCTCCTTAGATAGTAGATTTAGAAAATGTATACTACTTAGCGATTGAAGTGAATCATTTGAAATTGCCTATATTATATCGTCTAAATATAGTTGTTTTTTTAATTTATATGCCAAATAAAGTAGTTTTTTCATTTAGCTACCTCACTGCAAACTACCTTAGCCATTACAATTTCTTACAATGGTATACAATTTTATGCTATCCAAATAATAGTTGCGTAAGAGCTGACCCTAATTGTCCCGGAAAAAGGACAATACGCAAATGATTTGACTCAGAAATTTTGGAAAACAGAATCAGTTACTAATAAATCTATAATTTCTGAAATGCGGTTGATCCAGAAATAATTTCTGGACGCTGGTCTTCCTGCTCATTCGACAGGTAAAAGAGGCCCAATGTTGGAGTTGTTACCGAATTTAATCCCGCCAGGCTTCTTTTTGTGAGGATAGTTGAAATGCAGTAAGAAACTACAAATGATTTAGGACGAATGTCGACAAATAAATCTCGAGCTCAATTGTATGGAGATTAATCTAAGTCACTTGAACGCCTAAGTAATGCTTAATGCTCTGCTTATAATTTGAAGTGCTTATTATGAATCAAACCGTTTTTGCTAATAAATTCCAATGATTTGTAACCCACAAACGATTCACTTCAACCTCTAAGCATTATACATTCCAAAATTTATAAAAAAATACTCAAGGTGTTCCATTAAGAAAAAATTCAAGGGATGACTATGGAGATGCGGGGGCGAAAATTACACCGACTAATAAAGACGCAAAAAGATGTCCTCCTTTATATAGTTTTGCTTTTTCATTGAAAATCAACCAGTTTACAGTAATTTTGGGTTACAGTTTTCATTGAAATGCTCTGTATATATTACAACTAATTTAATGTATTATTAAAATAATTAACTATTAATAATATCTGTTGTATTTGTAATTGTTTTTAATTTTTTATATTTCGTTTATAAGTATTTTAACATAGTTTTTTGGGTAATTAATTAGCATGAGAGTCGTAGTAAAACTAATATGATTTCGGTACTTTCCTTTGTTACCAGTTATCAATAGTTATATTTTCCTCCTATTTTTAACTTTAACTATAATATATACGTTAAAGTGACCCATATGTAGAGCGTAACATTCTCGCTTGCCTTCCAGTGGTGTTTAATCGCGGCAGGTTGGGGGGACACAGAGCTGCTTCGTTACATGTACTGCCGAAGCTGTTCATAATGTGTTAGTTAGAACGCTAGACAACCTTAAAATTTCACCAAAGCAAGTGTTAATGATGGTTACCGATGCTGCCGCGGTTATGCTTCGCACAGGTCATATTCAACAGAATTTGCTACACATAACATGTCTGTTTTATGCTTTACACCTTGTAGCAGACACTATACGAAAATGTTATCCCGGTGTAGATCAAGTAATAGCACAGACGCATGCGGTTTTCTTTAATTCACCGAACGCATTCGGCTATTTCGTTCACAGTGTGCTGACATACCGGAATCGCTGCAGCCAATTCTTACACGATGGGATACATGGTTAGAAGCAGCATTCTATTATTTTAAACATTTTGAAAAGATCAAATTAGTGTTTTTACAACTGGACACTAAAGAAGCAGCTGCAATAAAGCTAAGTCAAATGCAATTCCAAAATCCTAGACTTAAAAACTATTAACAACAATTACGTTCCAGTAGCCGACGCAATAAAAAAATTGCAAAACACTTCGTTGTTCTTACGGGCTCAGTGACAAAGTAAGTATTTATACACTACCTCTTATTTACGTTTTCAATGGTTTATTTTATTTTTCTTGTCAATAATAGGTGTTAAAGACGAGATATAATGTACAAATATTAAACTCTTATACTAAGTAGGTGTGTGCGAATGGATACGAGACAAATACTCTTAATTCACGAATGCTTTAGGTATGCGTTTTATTATGTTCAAACTAATGCTATCATATTTTATAGATTAAAATCTGTAATATTAGTTTTTAATTCTGCACGTATAGATACAAACTCATCAACGAATTCTAACAGTAACTGACAGCAAATGTGTCGCTGGAAAACAAACAAATATAGAAAATAGTACCTTCATTTTGTTGAAATTTTTACAGAAGCTAGTAAAATCAAATCTCCGAGATTATTGAGGTATAATAGGAAATGATATAGTGGATCAATCTGCCAAATTAAACGAGGAATTAAATCTCTGTTTAGTTTCCAATAATAGGAACAGACATGCATCAAAGATTATTCCCTAAAAGTTTAAAGACCAACATCGTGATTTTGCCATGGGAAACAAATCTAACCGAACCTTCCAGTGGCGTCATGGTTTTATCAGTCGAACTCAAAAAATTATTATGAAAAATATTCTCTTATTTCTTCCTCTGAGTTTACGATGCATTTCTTCTTGCGGATTTTAATGCCCCGATGAATATCTGGGCGAAAAGAGCGTATATTTCTTCTCCATTCCCGACGAAGCAATGAATGTGATAGTGTATTGCTGAACCTGGCACGTAGCCCACGTCCATTGAATAAATATCTTAATTCAAACTAGTGTGTCTAATTTGATTTCTTTGGCATAGGTGACATAGATAATCTTAATTTTCCTTACATTATATAAATAAAATTCGAAGCTGCATGATCGTTTAGAATCCCTTTAATGAAAGTACTACTTCTGCTGTTTATTGTGAAATTAGTATAAATGTAGTCGAAGTCTGAGGCTTCTTTCATGTTTCGGTATCTTTTAACCTGATAAGAAGGATTATATTTTGGGCTTCCTTATGTTATATATTTTTGTATCAACCTAAATGCAGTTTCAAATATTTGTTTTTGCAAGTTTCGGCATCTATTTAAAACATTTCTTTTATAGAAGAATCCCAGTTTAGTGCCTCCTGCCTCCTCCGCTAATTTTTTGTCCACATCTGCAACATTACCAAGATTCCTTATATTTTTTATTGTTTGATGTTGAATATCCTCTTATGCAAACAAAATATCATTGATTTTTATGACGATTGTATCTAGGATAAATTCCTGTTCATTCTTATACAATACCTATAAATTTCATGTAAGCCTGGATTCACATTGCGGCTATTCGATAATATATTAGTGAGGTTGTTCATGCGATGCGTTCTCCTATAAACGTTGCGTCGTACATGAGAAAAATCAAATCGAATAGCCACCATATAAACCTAGACTAAAAGTTGAATAACCAGATATATCTATTTTGCAGCTACATTAACGTTCCCTAATTTGAAAGCGATTTAGCAAATGCGAATGTATAATAAACTCGGGTATTCCTGGAAAAACCTGTGTTGAAAGTAATCGAATCAAAATCTCATTTCGCGAAATATATATTACGTCATCATAATGTTGATGTATGGTGCAGGAACTGCATCAGTGAAACAGGCGATTCAAACTGGCAGGGATCCAGAGGTAAAACTTAGATGAATAATTACTCCTCGCCGAGCTAAAAAGATAGAGAATAATAAGAAATAAAATATAAGAATACATAGAGTATTTAGAAAAAGTGCCACAAAACATGAGGATAGTATGGCTCAAAATATACAGAAAAATGTTAATGAGAATGGCCCCGCATATTTGCGGTGATTTCGCTGTTGCGGTGACTAATTTCTTTTTGTAGCATTTGTGTATCTTCTCACTTAGTTCTTCTTTCGTTCGTAAAAGCATTTTCTTTGCCTGATTTGAATCCCATTCATTTCCTTCTTTGGGGATATTCAAAAACTTTAGTGCACGCAATGCGATGCCCGTAAATCAAAGGTACCACCGACTATTCATTGAGTTTTTTTTGTTGTTTGTTCATAAATTACAGAATCCATTTGTTTGTACATAATATAAAAGTTATGGAAATGCAAAATTCTTTCTAGATTTTCGCAGCGACTATTTTTTTGATTGGACCGTATAATAATTTTCAATAAGTTTCTGAATAACAATCAAAAGTGTTCAATTTCGTAGCTACTACTTACTGATTTCTGACTTTACTGGCATGATATCATCAAACTTGTTTAAAATCGGTCTTCCTCGGAAACAGTGAGATATAAGAGAGATACCAAAACCTGCATGTCAAATTATGTGAACATTCAGAGATTCGAAAATATACAGACTATTCCGTTTAAAATGAGAAAGTTGGTACCAACTTCCAATAATGACAAACATTAATACTTTTATAGAAGACGCCATTGATGGAAATCTCAAAATACGAAATTTCAAATTTCAATTTCGAATATTTTTAAATTTCCATTGATTTTCTAATTTCTCGTCCATATTTTAAGATTTAAACTATTTTGTTTGGTGTTTTGTATAATTAGATCAACTAACATTTTATAATTTAATTGAATAAATATATTTGTCAACTGACTTCACACTTCGCGCACACTTCTCACCAAAGTTGCAGTTGTCAAGATTAAAATAATGAAAGCTGTTGTGAAAGCTTCAGAAATTAAAAATTATTTAAAATTCGTTGAGTTCCTTTAAATCCATTCGTTAATTGAGACTATACTATATTCATTGTTGTATTAAATACGTTTATTTGTAATGATTGTTTATGATGATTTGCAATTTCATGAAAACAGTTTTAGCTACTCTTCGTTGATTGTTAAATTCTGTTTAAATGTAAACTCAATACAACGTATTATATTTTATTAAACGTTGCAGCAATTACATTAAATTGAAAGATCTAATATTACAATGGAGAACTATTGGATAGATGCTTTGTTGGAATCGAAGATACGGAAAAACATAGCGAACACCGGAAAGGCTAAATTTTGATAACTGTCAGGATCGTACAAGACTGCGGTAAAGCTGAGTATGAATTTCGTAAATTAATATGGATTCGAGGAATTTCATGCGAGATCTTCAAGAACTGCTGTGATTTATAACGTTATCTATAACGAGCTGTATGAAAACGAATATATGACTATGTTTCGTCGAGTTTGATATCATCACAGATACAGGTTTGAAAAATACAATGTGTAAACGTATAGATTCGGTTTGCGTGAAAGGAGTAGGTTAGATAGGAGAACTATGTTGTAGATGACGTGAAGATAATAAGTCAATAAGTCACCGAAGAGAAAAATTGAAAAACAAGATTAATTTCCTGCAAAAAGAAGGAACCAGATTAGGTAGTAGATTACGTTGAATAGAATATTCTTTTTTAGGACTTTACAGTATAATAGTATCTTGTTACGAAATTTTCGAGTTACGAAAGAAAATTTCGATGGATTTTGTTTCCGAAATCAAAAGGTGCTCCCGGATACGAAACTCGGGGTGTAGATTTTACAGATTCGGCATCATTTTCGTGTAAGTCATGCTAGAAAAAGATAGTTATATATATAACAGAATGTAATCGTTTACGTGGGCAATTTTCCCGCTATTCCACCGCTTCGCATCTGCTTTGAATTAATAATTAATATTATTGTTGCCATATTGGAAAATATTTTATCTTGATATAAAATCTTTTTCAAGTAACAAAGTTGAAAGTTCTGCAATTACTGTCAAACAATTCCTTACTTATTGCGTCGCTAATATAATCTAGCTGCAAAAGCGATCTCACCCTGATGGTCCTCCGCAGGCCAAAGGGTCATTAAAGCTACTGCATGTATAAGTAAAGCTATTTGTTTTGAATTTCAGTTATAACTTTTTGCAAAAATGTACAATTGTTTTTGCGGTTATGGGAACGAATTATTTCTGTTGCCTTTGTTTCTTACAGCGGCTCATCAACGCACTTCTGTGAACGGCGGGAGCTAATCGATTAGGTATTATATATATATATATATATAAACTTGTATGGATGAGAGTTTCTATTTAAAGACACCCTCATCACATAATGGTCGAACTTTTTGCCATGCATCCTCTACAGAAGTGAATGTACCATTGTATATTAATTGCGAATATATGTTTGTTTCGCAAAGACCTTCTAACAATTTAGCAGGACAAAAATACTACAAACGACTTTTCAAATTTATAAAACTACGAGGGAAAGTCAGTAAGTAGGTCACAAAAAGCTATTATAAAAATAATTAGAGAAATAGTTAGGACAGTCTCCATCTACATTAGTACACTTATCCCATCAGTTTATCAATGCTCCAATGCCTGCTGCATAAAAGTGTTTGGGCTGCCGTCTAAAACATGCGTACCTCTTGTTGAACTTCGTTATCGCCTTCGAAATGTTTGCCACCAAGATGCTTTTTGAGTGGACTGTTACGCGCAAGCAGTGTATTCTATATTTAATTAATTAATTATCTATTTTTGTAGTGAATATGTAATTAATTACGTAACTACAACTTATATAAGATCCTACCTAGTTTTAAAACTGCCGCTAAAAAGTAACATTGAAAAATTCAATTGTGCAAACGTGTCTTTTTATTTTACTCTTCCGAATTAAAAAATAGACCACAGTACTTACACTCACACACACGTATGAAAGTATGTCCCAAATGACAATTTGCGAGCATCGTACAGAACCCGCTTACTGTACAAGAAATTATGCATATACTTTTAGTATAGCAGAGCAGAATACAAATACGAATTTATAAGAAATTAAACTACTGGTTAGATACTATATTATGGTTTTGCTGCGTCGGTCAGCGTTAATTAAATGCAAAGTTATAGAATGTTGAATAGAAAAATGGCCAGCATTACCCAAATGAAAATCAGTATGTGCGTTGTTTAGACACTATGTATTTGTCGCATTATAATGGAAATTTAAAAATTCTGTTGCGTTTCACCATTGTACGGAGTTAGTCGGAAGGAAACTCCAAAAATGTATTGTTCACGTGAAAATAATGCTCTTTTACGATTTTCATTTGTTTTCAAGTTATATGGGAATTACAACTAAACAAAGTTTCATGATACCTGACACATATCAGAAAAAGAAAATTATTGAAATAATTTTGAGCCTCGAAAGGATTGCTTTGCCCGGTACCAAATGTGACAAGAAGAGAAAAAACTTTCCTAATCTTTCGTTTTACGTGGGTGGTCTATGCACTTTTATTTGATTTAAGGGCCCGAATGCACGAGCAGCAAGGAGCTGCTGCAGTTGACAACTTGAAGCCAGACGTAACGACAGACTATAACGAACTGCTGATCTGCACAGCAGCTGTCAACTTGCTGCTCGATCTTGCCGTGCAGTTGACAATTGTGCATCGCAGACGAACTGTTTTAAGTTACCGGCAAAATAAGAAATGCATGCGTCTCCCGTCACCATCAAATTGCCTAGCATCTCCGCACTTTTTTTAATAATACACATATATCATTAATTGTATGCATGAATTTATATTGCCAATTGTTTATGTTGATTAAGAATATGTAAAATAAAAGCTAAAGTGATCAAAGGATCGCTAATTTGGGGATAACACACGATATGGGGATTCTTTTTTGTTGTGCTGAACATTTAAAATGTTTCCATAAACTATATTCATATATTAATCCGTTAATAAAAAGCTAATAACTGCCGATCATAGCTGCTGGTGTTGCTTATTTTATCCTTTTCTTTGCATATTGACACACAAACCTTCTAATATACACATATTCTATATTAATTCTCCTAATCATTTTTTATTACTCTATACTCAGCAACTTTATTTAGTGCGAAAGGATATCCTCAACATTTCTACGTAGGTATTTGCGTATGTCTTACTGCTTTTATCGCTTACGTTACTTTATTTACTTGGTATCACAAAATGAAATTTGTTTTGTCAAAATATTGCCCGACTTGGCAGTTTAAAACTGCTGACAGCAGGGAGCAGATCGCCGACAGCAAATTGCTTGAAGCTGCTTGTGTATTCTGGCCTATAAACGTATTAAATCGAAAACAAACGAAAGTATAAGAACGCTAGTTTACATTTTTAAACAAATGAAAATCGAATAAGAGCATATGAGTTTCTTTACATAATTTTTTTGGGCCGTTCCTCCCGACTCACCCTGTAATCTTCTTTACAAAGGCTTCTATAGAACAGTAAGAAAAACCGTATGAGAAATGTATAAACATACCTTAATTCCTTTATTATTCTTTGGTCGTATATGTATAAAGGGTTTGTACATTCGAAATTTACAAAGTATCTATGTCTGTTCTCTGGCAAAGTACAATTTACGTTGGGTTCGCATACTGTCAAAAAATGTGGTCGTAGTCTTCCCACCGTGTACTTAATTATATCTGTAGTTAGCTGCGAACAAGCTGCTCCGAAACCGAAAACTATAATTACACAATAAGACCTCCATATCCATCTAGGTACTAATCGTCCGCAAAATTGTACTTGTGTAGTTCTCGTACTGGTTAAGTATTCCGTGAGTATCATCTGAAAAATAAAAACACAATCAATTACTTCAATAATCCCTGAAATAATAAACTATAGCAAAGATTATTCTTTCAACTATACGTTTTTATAGCGGTATTTTAAGGATTTGTTCCACTCAGTTTTTATTTGTTTGTATGTACAAACGCTTTGTTCGCAGAATTTAAATTAAAAAATTAAATTAATTTTACTTACACCCATGTGCAAAAAATACATTTCCTTTACTTGTTTCTATTATCATGAGCTCATACCGTGTTTCAATTTCAATTCACTCCGTATATATTTTTAGAGAAGTAATGGAAACGGTAACGCGTGTTACAACTTAAGAAGTACAAGAGATGTTTCCAAAATTTTGAGAATTTAGTTATAATTTTATTTTGTTAATTTTCATCAACACTACAATGTATTTTTCTACATAATCTTCGTTTAACTGAATACATTTGTCCCAACGATAAACTATTTTTTTTTTGAGCCGTCCTCAAAGAATGTTTTCGGTGTCTCCGCAGTCCACGTTTTACGTCAGTTAAACATTCAAATCGAAACCTCGTAAAGGTTTTTTCAAAACTGGGAATAGCTGAAAACCACTGGGTGCGAGATTTGGTGAATAAGGTGGATGCGGAAGCAATTCCCACCGTAAATTGTTCAAAACATCCTTTGCGGTATGGAGTCTTACATTATCCTGTTGCAATAACGGACACTTATGCAGCTTCCCAGGCCGTTTCCTGTGCTTGCCGCAGTGGTCCGGATAATAAATTCGAATAATATTCTGCGTTAATTTTGGTACTTTTCGGCAGATAATCCATAAAAATAATCCTTTCGCAAACCGGGAATATAATACACATTACCTTTCCAACAGACGGAACTGCACGCGCCTTAAGTGGAGGCCCTCCTTCCGGTTTACGCCATTCTTTGGATTGACTTTTGGTCTCAAGATTGAAATAAGGAATCCATGTTTCGTCAGTAGTTATTATCCATTGCCAAAATTCACCACTGTAACGGGCTAACATCTCTTGAAGTTGATGATAAGTAGTTTCTGTTCCGGTTGTAACAGTCTGGGCATCCATTAGGCCAAACTTGTTGTGTACCTATTCCTAGGCCTACACAAATTTGATGAATAGTCATTCAACTGTCCTCTTTCAGTAAGTCCTCCACGGCAGTAATGTTTCTTTCGTTTACCGATGTACTCGGGCGACCACTGCGTGGATCGTCTTCTAATGATGTTCTACCAGTTTTTAAAACGATCGATCCACCGATATACTTTTAGATTCTGCAGAGTCACCAAACACTCCTTGTAGACGTTGAATAATTTCTGACCTTTTCATACCCTCTTTCCACAAAAAAAAATTATTGCTCTTTGAGATTTATCCGCGACTTCCATGGTTACAAAAACAGTGCTACGTAAACGCATCTATATCAGTCACTTGACTGAACTATATTGCACTGCATAGCTGCATAAACATGTCAAGACTTGTCTATATGTATATAGCATTAAGTTCTGCGTAATTTAATTACAGCACAATTCCCAGAACTTTGGAAACATCCCTCGTAATATTGTTTATTTTCCAAAAAAGTTATCTTAATTACAGGATATAAATACTTATTGTGGATGCAGTACATATTAGTATAAGAAAAATTGCATAACACATATCATGGCGCTAACTGGCCGGTGAAAATATCGCGAAATATCTTCTCAGCATTCCTGATCATGTGGTCGTAAAAGAAGATTCATCCTCAACATCGTAGGGGTTAAAGCGTTACGGGGTTATTCGAGGTACGTTGAACCCTTAAGGAAGACCAGCTGTATACAGTCGGTCCTTTCATTTAGTAATTTGTGCACAAATCAGGCACTATGGTAATCACTATAACCTGGGCATAGTAAAATTCTATATCATATCGCTTGGTTTCGACAACATTTGTACTTTGTGCAGCGAAAGCCGATATGTCGTTTAGATATCGACAACTTTGCACATCTCGCTTTAAAAGTAAGTCGCCTAACTGCAGGTTAGTCAAACCTAAATTGCCTGGTAGGGAGAAATCCAGAGCCTATTTGATTGGCTTTGATTTGATGGTATTCTATTGCTATGTTCACGATACTCTATGCGTATATGGGGTACCATTTAGTCAAAGTGTTAACTTCCAATATAGAATACTATTGTAGAAAGCGACAAATAGAATGTGATAGTGCACAGAGTTCCGCCCCTCGTGAGACCCGAGAAGCGTATCGTAAGAGATATGCTAAAACGAATATTCGCCATTTGAATTACAATAATTTCAGGAACATATTTCAGGGGAATGTAAGAAAGGTACCAAACAACATAGGCATGCTCCAATTTTTAGATTTGCAGATTTTAATGTCAGTGTGTCATTGAATATTTAGACGTTCTCATAAGAAAACAGCATTATGAAAGCGGATATACAAATTCTTTCGATTAAATGATAAAGTCTGGTCAAAAGTGACACCTAGGTCTTGAATGGAGGTACATGGAGGGTTTGCTTTTCTGTCGAAACACAAAAAAAAAACATTTACTAGAGTTTAATGTCCATGTATTGCATTTGGAACAATCATATATTGCTGTTCGTGTGAACATTTCCCATAAGCGAAGGCACAGCAACAGTTTCTATATAAGACGAAGATTAATGGACAAAGGTTGGTTCTTTGTGAGATACTACTACCAGATACAAATTCAAACGAATTAAATCCATTGTAAGAGACACAGTTCCATTTACTAAATAAGATTTTATTAACAAGGAGAAATTGCGTCTGAACTATCAAATGCATGTGAGAAATCGGTAAATACAATGCTAATTTATTCACAGTCATCCAAGGTTTCGCCTATAAAATGTGTGAGACATGCCAGGTTTGTTACTGTCGAGCGTCCTTTTACAAAGACATATGTTCAAAAACCTCTGCGAAGTTATTAAGTATAGAGATGGGCCTATAATTTCAAATTTGAGTTGAATCTCTCTTCTTAATCCTTAGCGCGGTCGCTCGACATTGATTTACTAGCCCAATATAAGAAATTTAAGTGCTACGGACTAAAGACAGGCACAATGCGTACGTTTACATTGATTCGGAAAAATGGAGGTCCTGATGGCAAGATTAATAATCTCAGATAAAAGTGTCCCAACACAGAAGCTCGATGCCAAGGCATCGCTTACAACGCTGGAAAGACATTTATAATTTTAACTAATCCACCTTCTATTTTTGAGACCAGACTAAATGACTGCCACTATAGAAGATTAGATGGATGGCCACTCACGTTAGAAAAAGGATAAACTTCTGAAAATATTTCTGTAAAGGCATTTTACTTTTATCTTGAAAACCAAGCTACAATTTAACCATAATTAAGAAGGTGATCGCAAAGTTTATCAAAATTAGTACTTCAAAAGTTGTAACGCAAATTACCATTCGCACGCAATAAAAGGTTTTCATAATACGTTTCTGTTCTTAGTTGGCTAGGAAAAAGCGCCAAATTATTTCCATAACGCCACGTCCATCCAAGAAACTCGTTGCTAGACAAAAAATGTTGCTTTTCGTTTTTTGTTCTCGTTGTTATTTTCTTTAATTTTTATCCGTTTTGGTAATTTAAAGTTGGTATCACTTCCGGTACCGCTTGAAATGCAATTGAACTGACGGTAACAATAAAATTTAGTTCACGAAAAATCGACAAAAGCTGGTTTCTTTTCTAAAAACGCAAGCGCAAGTCGGTTAAAACTTAGCATGGGGGGAGGATACTTTAGGGTCCTACTGTACACGTAAATTGCATACATGCAAGGTCGCAACAACTACAAGTACTCAACCACACACAATATGCGCATAAGAAACCCACAACACAATAGTACTAGACTGCTCTAAGCGGTGGAAACACGATCTAACATACACTACCGTTCATATATTTGGAGACGACTAAGAAAAACTCCGAAAAATAAACAAAATTGAAATATTGACAACTGATTGTGTTTTATATGAAAGAGTTATACATTTCTATATGCATGAACATAATTTACAACAGTATTCTCTTCTATCCCATCAAATTTATAACGCATTTATATTCTACCGCAGCCTCAGGCAAAATTCCTCTTAATCCCTTTTATGGAGTTATAAACATAAACTTGAAAGTATTGTCGAATATTTCCACAAAGGAATAATGTGAGATTCATAGAACACTTAGTACAACAAACAAAGCAGACATCATCTTGTATTTAAAATAAAATCGATCTTGATAGTAGTTTAGTTTAAAAATTAAAACTAAACTACTATCGTAATAAACGGGTGGTGCTGAAATGGCAGAACGAAAAGAAATTTCCATCGAAACGCATTCTGCTATTATTACTCTACGTAATGAAGGATACTCAATGGCAGTTATTGCGAAAAAATTAAAAATATCGAAAAATGGTGTATTTACAACATTAAAACGGGTGGCGGAAACGGGTTCTTTGGTTGATAAAAAACATTCTGGACGTAAAAAGAAGGCAACAGCTGCTGAAGATCAGTTCATGGTTCTTGTTTCAAAAAGAAACAGATTCCTAACGGCTCCGGAAATAACGCAGCAAGTCAATGTTTCACGAAGAAATCCTATTTCGCATTCGACCGTGAAACGAAGATTAATTGCGGCAGGCTTAAAGGGCCGAGTAGCTGCCAGAGAACCGCTTTTGAAAGTTCAAAATAAAAGAAAAAGATTGCAGTGGGCACAAGAACACAGACACTGGACATTCGAACAGTGGTGCAACGTGCTGTGGACAGATGAGTCCAAATTTGAAACATTTGGCTCCAAACGGAGGACGTTTGTTAGGCGACAGGTTGGTGAAAGAGTGAACAGTGTATTTTACTTACATTGAAGCACGGTGGAGGTAACATAATGGTTTGGGGCTGTTTTGCGGGAACAGCTGTAGGTGATTTAGTAAGAATACAGGGAATACTTCGTAAAGAGGGCTATCTCAAAATATTACAAGAGAATGCTGTACCAAGTGGGGAACGATTACGAGGTCGAAACTTTACGTTTCAAGAGGATAACGACCCTAAGCATTCTTCTCGTATATACAGAAACTATCTGGTATCTCTGGAAGAAGAAGATCGTTTAAAAAGAATGATTTGGCCACCTCAGTCTCCTGACCTGTCGCCTATCGAATTAATATGGGATTAACTGGACAGAAGGATTCGCCAAAAAGGAGTGACTAGTTCACAAGATTTATGGAGAAAGCTCCAGCAAGCATGGACCGAGATCACAACAACATTTTTGAAATCTTTAATTCTAAGAATGCCACGAATGTGTACCGCAGTAATTAAGTCAAAGGGTGGACATATCGACGAAAAATCCGTATAGACCTAATTATAATTAGTACAACATTTCTTTTTGGAATATTTTTAGTTTTGTATAGTATGCTCAATGTACAGAAGTAAATTAAATTACAAATGACTTTTTGTCTTTATCCGAATTAAAAAAAAACTGTATTTTTTAATCGTCCCAAATATATGAACGGTAGTGTATGTAGTTCTAACAAAATCTAAATATAAGAGTAAAAGTAAATAGTATCGTGTTAATTAAAACTACTTATTATTAGACAAGTGATGCTTTTATCTGCAGCTTTTTTAGGCAACGATTACTGAAATTCTTGACATAATAAACATTCGGTGATTTTCTTCGTACCCAAATATTATTTCCATTATTTTTAGCAAAAGGCCATTTCATCAATTTAGATTAGGTAAATCAAGTAATCTGGTTAAAATAAACTATTTTATCGTATCTCACGCAGTGGAGTACTAGTGCAATAAACAATACACACAGTGCGGCATAAATATATTTTTAATCCAAATAAAATATATCATAATTAAATCGAATACACCGTTACCAAGTAACATGCACAAACCTTAAATCGTATCTATCTGCATATGTAAGTGCACAATGCAAATAACAGTCTTTTCATTACGATATTATACGAGATTGTACATAATATAAATAAAGATCCACACAAAATACACGCACCGATTGCTTATTTACTTTTAGTAACAACTTTAATTTGGAATTAAGAGAGCAATGTACTAAAAACAAAATGTAAAATTACGATGCTGTCATAGTTTAAAATAGATGCTGTCATAATTTAGAACAAATGAGGGTAGAAGTTATTGGCAACGTTCAGAACCCTGAAAAGATGACGACACACCTATTAAAATCGTGCTACAACAATTTTACACGACATATAAATCACATTTAAATTTAACCTTCGCATTGCAGAAGTTAAACCTGGCGCATTTTATATGGTGCTTTCTACAGAAGTATTCATTAGTCCATGCTTTTTACTTATCGTGTATGTATATTTAGATTTTTCGTAACGATCTTTTCAATTAAAATATTTACGTCTGCATCATACTTCTCATTACACTGGAAGTGGATGTCAAATTGCTTATTTTAAACAGAACCCTATATATAATTATTATTTTCCGATAGCCGATGTTATTCACCTTAAGTTTGTTAAGATTTCACTCCTTTGCCTCTTCTGAAAAAATGGATTTCAACGAAATTTTATAGAATATTGATGGCACAGAGAAGAAAAAGGTTTAATAAAATACTTGTTAAGAAATTTATATTGACATTAATATATTTTTGAAACAACAATATTTTGTTGTTCCAATCAGCATCATACACTATAGACTAACAAACGATTTTGTTAATTAACTTTGGAAATATTACACTTAAGAACAAAAAAACTAACACACCTATGTGGTAATTGGAAATAAGACAACAGTATAACTAGCCGTGAGAGAGTTCAACATATAAATTTAAAAAAATGCAAATAAAGAATATAAGAATTTAAAACAACAATAAGTAAATGTGAGTACAAGAATACTAAAGAACAATAAATGCACTAACGAACATACAGCCATGTACGCTAACTTTGGAAAAATCTCAATGAATAAAAAAAAGATTTTTTGTTATCACTACATATTCACGGAAAATATTCATTATGGGAAACTTCACTTCAGCAACAAAGGCAACATCCAAACTATTTTCTACTGTCATAACAACTTTTCGCGCACGATTGTTTATAACATCATTCTTCTCTGACTTTTTTGGATTATTTGCAGTCTTTCCTGACATGTGGCCTCAGTCTCCAATGTTTCCTGTCTTTCCAAGTCTGTGGCAACCCTGTACTTTAAAGTTCAATAATTAGTACGCTATCTTACTTTTTGGAAAATGTCTGATAGCTGTTATTTTTCTTGGATGCAATCTATTATCTGTTAAATAAATTTGCGTTAATTTTTATTTTATTGGCCTCCTATATCTTTTCTATGTTTGTCTATGTTTTCCTATTTGTAACAGATGATCCCACCAATCTATGCTTAATAACTACAGAATGCACTGCATTCGTCGCAAATAGAAACAGTTTTACATAATGTTTAAGAGATAAGTATATAAATGAGTACATATTTGTGTTTAACGTAAATTAAATTGTAGGGATTAGAAGGGTTTCTGAAAAGTAAAGCAGAGGGAAGAATTTTGTTAAACAGTAAGAAAAACTTTGCGATCAAAATTAACACAAAGTGTGGTAGACTTTGTATTAGATAAATACGAAAACAGTAATAGCTAAGTTATCGTGAAAAGGTTGCCAAAATAACTAACAAAATGAGGAACAGAAATTTTGACACAGCGAAACCTAGAAGTCACCAATAATAAATGCATGGCTTTGAAAGCCTAAGCAGTGTTAATTAAATTAATGTAAGGTTTATCTAAATTGCCACATAAGGGGTATTTAAAATAAATAAAGATTGATCTCTTATTTGATGTACATCTTAATATCAAGTATTTTAGAATTAAGAACTAATTTAGTTTAGTTAAAAAAAACCTAAAAATAATTCGGAAAATAAAAAAATAATAATTTGAATACAAATTTTTAACAACAATTTTGTATTAAATCTAAATATATTTTGTTCCTATCTCATATTTAAATATAAAATACATTTGAGCTTAATATATTTACATTTAATTTCATCAAAAATTTTTCTCATTGCAGGTCATTAATTTAAGAGTACGAAAGTTAGAAAGCCGAAATTTTCTGGTTTAAATTGTATTATTTAATATTAAAAGAACTTTTAAATTAATTATACAAAATGATCAAAAGCCACCTCAGCGACTTTTTTCAGAGATGTTCATCCAATGAGGAGGTCATCATATTAATAATATGTAAATTACATTTTAAGAAGCCCATTATGATTTTTTAGCAAGAAAAGCAAAAACATCATTAAAAGGTTTATATCACTAATCAAATTACGAGAGCGTCTAGAAAGAAAAGAACGTTTAGATATCACTCAATCAAGACAAAAGATTTCACAACAAATTGTTATTCACTTTATCACTGGACCTACTTTTCGACATAGTCGCCAATGTTAGTAAAGCACTTTTCGTAACCCGGCACAAGCTTCTCAATGCCGCTGTTGTATTCATTTGTCGCCAATGATTGTATCCAGGAAATTTTTCTATTTGAGCTTTTCGTTGTTTTCGAAGTGGAAGGTGACAATCGAAGGCTGTGATTGTCATCATCCTAGCAAACACACATTTTTTTTGTAGCCAAGGTGATCTGTGACCACTTCATGTAAGAGATTTCGAAATTGCTGGGAAGAGTCGTGTAAAGTCTCTGCTTATTTTATAGCATTAATAATAGTGAGAAATAGCCATAGGATGCATGCAACGATGATAGAACAATATATTTTTTAAAAAGATTTTTTATTAATGTTCTGACTCTTGAACTCTCAGTCATTAAAATACAGTTATAATGTTCTTGTTGGTAGTTTATCTTAACTAATGGAATTATCCGTAATTGATTCAAACGAGTTTTTCACTGTTATTACGGTATCTTGAGATGTTCGTTTAATTTCAAAGTATGTTGAAAAAACAACTCAATTAGTTGAGTGTGTTACGTGTAAAAAATTTTTCCATTTCATATTTCATATTTCTGGTAATCGTTTAAACGAATTAAGAAGACTAATACGAATATTTTTTATTGTCAGAATAATTCTAACCGGCCTACGCATGAATTCCAATTTAGAAATGTAATAATAAGTCTAATGCTTGCAGCTACGTAGAAAATTTAATATGACATCGTAGGTATAAATAAACCGGTTTGGGTATTTCTTATACTATTCGTCGGAGACGGTCCCTGTAAGCTACAATTACACGGATTAAAGGAAAATTAGTTCCCAACATATGTGGTGCATGATTGCACCTTAAACTATTCAGCATCCGCATTTTGTATATACAGAAATATGTACGTTGTTATTAAGCATAAATAAGGTGAATTACAAGTTAAATGATATGCGCACACAGAAAGAAAACACCTCAAGAAACAAAAAGAACACATCCTTGCATTCCAGAAGCCCAGAATGCAAGCCTATATGCATACAAAATGGGGAAAAAGATCAGTGTAATTTGATAAATTGTGTTTAATTGGATATTAAATTACCTGCGTTTTCTATATAGGTATATATATTTTTCGCAAAATTTGAGTTATATCTTTTATAAATCATCATTAGAGGAAAACTAAGAGCAAGGTAGTAATTACAACAGGCAATGAATCTAGAATAATTATACATGTTAGAAGTCGGATGTAGCGCAATTGTTAATACCGAGAGTATCATTCTTCGCGATGTATACAAAAACTGAGAAATTAACGAGAAAGCACACATTTTTTTGCGCAAAAGTAAAAGCCTTGTGATATCGAATCTTACAGTGTGCCGTAGCTCAGTTATTTTTTTTTTTCAAGTTGATCAAAGAATTCTGCAGTAGACACTTTATGTATTGAAATGGCTTGCACTTATGCATGGAGAAAATTCGATCTGTAATAACTTGCTGATTTTAAATGGGATATCCTGTATATTTCCACGGACTTGTAATATTTGCACTAACATCTAATAGTTATATTATTCATATTACGCTACTGCAGATGATATCTGCTATTGCTGAACACATTTCAGTTCATCTATTAAATTAATTATGTTTATGTATAATTATCGCTATCCATGAATGATATTAAAAAAATGACATTAGACTTATTTGTGAAGTGACTGCACTTATCTGTGAAGAAACGATTTGGTCTCACATTTGGTAGGAAATTCTTATTTTCGTATTTTTTTTTTATTTATTTGTTTCTAATTGCTGTTTGTTATATATCATTGTTGCGGCGATTTAAAGTGACAATACTTCTAAAGCTTGCCTCATCGGAAGAAAACCACGATGGGAGTGAAACCTTGGTTTCTAATTATTTGTACATACAGCATTACAAAAATCGACTCTTCAGCAGTATGTTCCACTTTTGAGACATTATGGAGAAAATTTAGTAACTATTACAGAAAAATATAACAAACAATAAATTGTGGCAACAAAAGAAAAAATATAACAGAAAAAAAAACAACAAACAAAATATGAACCTCGGGACCTGCTAAAACACAAAACCAACACAAAAGGCCGAATATAATTTTTTACTTCAATTTATTCATCCCTTCATAGATAATAACAAGAAAACATAAATGATTTAATAAAAAATACAAAAAGAAATGTTTATCAAACTATTGCAGATAAATGTAGCATATGGTTTAAGTTCTAGATATTAAGGCAACCATTACAAATCCATACAAAGCAAATTCAGAGTAGAGTATCAGAGTATTACCTGTCAACATTATGACATTATGACTATAAGAGAGCTCTGGCTTTACCAATAGAGGCACGAGCAACTCAAGATTGTGTACAGTTATGATATGCTTTATTTATCAAAATAAGGATACAATATGACAAAAAAACAAACATTTTTGGTAAAAAAAAAGGTGATATCATCGATGATGCATATGGCATATCGTTAATAATGTATAACCATAGGCTACGTGCATCACCGGTGATATCGACTAAACAAGTTCACATCTTCTTCTCTTATTCAATATAATCTTGTTAAACATTCGAAACAAATATATTTATTACATTCATCACAAAAAGTTGATATTAACTTTGCTTTCTTTACACCCACGTCCCGTCTTCCTTCTTTCATACATTTCTCGTAACATGATGTGCATTTTCACCCTCTTTTTCCTATTGTCCTTCGTTTTGTTTTCAGTAGTTACGAGAACATGCTTATGTGCAAGATTGCTTTTGGGACGTTGTTAATTTATTATTTTAAGTAAGTCCAAAATTAGGTTTTCTCTAAACTTACTGATCGGAATAGTTTTCTTTTTGGTAAAGTGTTTGAAAATAAGAAGCGAGTTGACGACTGCAGTGTTCAATAGTAGCTAAAATACCACCTTATGATACCACCTAATTGTTTTACGTAGAGGGGTGTAATAACTCGCCATTTGATCTGACAGATCGATTCCATCCTTAGCAGCATTATAATCTTTAATACAACACGGCTTTTTTACTTCTTCACCTTTTCGGTTGTGCTTTTCTGTAGCTATTATCTGTAAATCATGTTTAGTTGTAAGAAACGATATATCCAGTTTATCTTTCCATTTGGCAACAACGATTCCGTTAGAATTCTCTCTGCCTATAACTCCCTCTTTATTCAGCGAAGCATTCGTAACGACTTCAGGCAATCCTCTTCTATTTCCTTTTACAAAGTTCCCAAAAGATGAATAGTTTTCCCGAGAAAAGATTTGGTAAGTAGTACAGACGTATGGAAGTTGTCGGTTACGACCGCCCTTCTTTCATTTAGAAACTCGGATTGCTCCAATAGTCGGATATTTTAGAATATTTCACCAGCCCCATGGACATAATTATTGCAAAGAATTTTGTTATTTCTTCCCGATATGTCGGACACCAGTTTTTCATCTTGGCATGCCTAGAAATTATTTTATTTTGTATAATTTGGAATACATTTCTGTTAGTTTATAATACGATATGATCTAACATCGCGTCATCGAGAAATCTACGGTAAACATCAAGCGGAGTAAGGTCATTTACATTATCTGGATATATTCTCTGATGATAGCTGAAAGATTCCAAGCCTGTGAAGTGAATATCAAAACGCATATTGGTACAATTAACCTCATGCCATTCTGGATCGTCTTCAGAAATATTTTCTGCTTGACGTTCATCTTCAGCTGATATTCCTTCTTCTGAATTTGCAGTAACATTTTCTGGTTCACTTTCGTCATCCCATTCACTTTCCCCACCACTGTTGTTGTAACTCTTCCAAGCCTTCTCACTCGTCGCTAGACTTATTGGCTTCTTCCCAAAGCTCCGCATCTGTCAGAGGTCGTTTCCAATAGTTTATGTATCTCTGTTTGTGTATCACGAGAGATACACGTGGCCCTGGGATAAAGACTTACTGTGTATCGCCGGTGCCACACATGGCAGCCAACGTGTTAAACTTATATGGCTAGTAAATATCGCGCTATGTAACAGCAGGCCAATTCAATGTAATAGTGAGATGTCATGTGCCTTAGTAGCTGCCTATCATAGGATTCAGGTTTTAATCAATCAGTGTGAGGAACTTTTCCAAAACAGGAATTTTTTTAAACGTCCTCAAAAAGACCAAGGTATAATATACCACGCAAAAAATGATATAATACACAGGCTGTTTTATTTAAAATACAGCAGACAGTAGATAATCCTATTGTGAAATTACAAATATTTTTAAGTTTGATTGAGAATTATAATACAGACCTGTATACCTCAAATTTCAATTTTATCTTTGCAAAACAAATTAACTTCGTTGAATCGTCGGCTCGCCCTGTATGTATCGAATTATTCTATTTTGAGTCTTTAATACTTACAAAAAGGTGTTGCAATACGAAACATCATTAACGTAATATGTAAATACCACTTGTAGTCGTATGTTGAAGGTTTGCAAATTTAATTAATCGCTTCCCTCATTGTTTCATTGTTAGGAGAAAAACCGTACCCATTATGTACGCATATATGTACATGTATTATTATACTCTTAATAAAATAAACAAACTTCTAAGTGGCGACAAGTGATTGTCGACAACTACGTTGCATGAGAAACAATAATTAAAATAATTAATTAGTAAAGGAAGCAATGTTACTCAGAAAAAGTAATCCGTTAAGTATAGTTAGAAATGCATGTACATCTGGTCAGCCATTTGGATGCAACTGCTGTGATGTAAATGAGCTTTTTCAACAGTAAAGTGGATTTAGTATTGCTAAAGGATCCACTACTTATATAAGAGATTTTGCCAATACTAAGATATTAGATTACATGCAAAGTAAAAATTTTTGTGAAAATCTAGTTTTAATGTTTACCTTATTAAAAAAAAGGTAGCGATAATACAAAAAAACGCTTTTCTTCATTTATAAAGTATTAACGGAGCAATCATATTATCCGCGATAAATAATATGGACTTGTAATGGTCCAAATACTTGGAATTCTTGAAAATGGGATATACAACATATTTTGAATAAAATTCAACAATTCAAGAGTTATGATTAGTTATTTACGTAAAGAAAATAACGTCTACTTTGTTAATTCATTTGGTTTTTATTGGAAAATAGATCTTATAATCCATGATTTTCTCTTCAAACAATTCGAAAACTAACGAGTTTAGGTATTGGAGGTAAAATATTTTCGTTTCTTAACTTTTGATATATTGAACTATAGTTTAAATACGCATTCATTCATTTCTGATATTGATATTGATGGGTTCCGATATAGTCCCCACCAATGCTTGCATCTGGAGTGAAATTGTCTCATATTTCCTGGAAACGACCGCGCAGCTCGAGCATACTTCTTGCGAGCTGTGGAGCTTCTTCTTTATTGTACGCCATAACAAAGTTTCAATCAGGACCATTTTAAAAGTTAAATATTGTTTTCTAATATCCTGTTGTTCAGTTTTATGCCCGTGCGACATGCGACATAGTCTTGTTGGAAGATATACGCATTTCTTCAATTTGCGATTTCAACTAATTTTTAAGGACGTTAATGTGTTTATCTGCGTTCGTGATATCCTCTACAAAGTGTAGTATGCCAACTGCTCTAGTTGACAGAGATCCCCAAATCAACACGTAGGCTGGAAACTTACTTTTTCTTTTTAGGCAGTACGCGTGATAGGCTTCTTGTGGTGGACTGCAACTTCAAACCTAGGTTCATCACTCCGTATTCAGGCTGTGTTCTTTTGTCTACGAATTGTTGTACGAATTTGTCTCCTGAAAAGTGTTTGAACTTAAACTCTAATTTGCGGGCATCCCTGTGAGAAATTGCTCTTAAAAAATAGGTTTCTGTTGCCTAATTCCATAAAATTCTCAATTCTCTAATAATAATTAGCCCGGCAATTTTTTACGACAATCTTACTAAAAGTCCTTAAATTTGTATGGGAATAGTGTAGCTCTATTCTGTTTTTGAGCCACGGATCCAATAATTTTGTAAAATTTACAATTTAAATAGATTATTACTTACCTTACCGTACCGCGAGACATTTTTATTCGTCAACAACACGATTGCACAAATACATATGTTCTGAAGTATCATTATCAGCTTGTTTGCATTTCTTGAGATTTCAAATATTACTTGATATTTTTTTTTCGAGAAAGCAACCATCTGGAGCTGTTTTGGTAAAGTATTTTGTTAAATCTAAATTGCTGCACGAAACGGTAAACTTGAAGCTGAATATATCTGCAAATACTGTTAATAACATGTTGAGAAACAAAAATCCGCATATTTTCGAAAAATTGTTTGGTTTATTATATATTTTGAGCGAAGTTAGATTTTTGAAGTACCCTGCGTAACATTTCTTACCCTCCCTGACAAAAACTTAGACGCGGTAAGATGTTTTACGGGTTTTAAGGGTTACAACATTTCTTTGCGAAACTAGCAAGATATCTAATTAAGTTTGTATTCGTAAAAGTAAAATAAACTTAAAAATATCTCCTCCAGTAATATGAACTAAATAATAAATTATTACTCCAATGTTTAAACATTTTCTGCGACAAAAATTTAGACGCTCTGTAAAACAAAAATCAACAAATGAGTGATCGGTAATGCGTAGATCCTCCATTGTTCTTAATCACTTCCAATAGTCTGTTATTAATAGATTTATATAAATTTAACACATAATTTTGAGGGATATTCTGCCACTCAGTCACTATTGAAGTTTTCAGTTCCTGTACCGTGAAATATTGACGGCCTCCGCCATAAACGCGACGTGCCAATTCACCCCGCAGGTTTTCAATAATGTTTAAGTCTGGTGACCGTGCCGGCCACTGTAAAGTTTTCATCTTTTTCTCTTTAAACCATTCAGTAATGGTTTTTGCTTTATGAATTGGCGCGTTATCTTGTTGAAAAACAAAATTGCGCCCAGCCCATTGGTTTCCAAAACGTAGAAGATTGTCACGCAATAAGTCTTTATACGTGACAGATGTTATTTTGTTTGTGCAAAACACTATCCCACTTTTATCGCGAAATCCAATCGCTGCCCATATCATCACAGATCCACCCCCTAAATATTTGGTCATTTTCACTTTTGGTTCCTTCCTCAGATCATGATAATAATGCGAGTACCCATCCGCTCCGTCCAAATTAAAACGTTTCTCATCGGAAAATATAACTTTTTCCCATTGTTTCTTGCAGGATATGCGTTCTTCAGCAAATCTCATTCAACCCTCATTTACATTTTATACAATGTCTATAAACTTTGATTCGTAAATAGAAACGATACCGCGTCTATGTTTTTGTCAGGTAGTGTACACTAAAGAGATATTGATATTTAAAGTAAAGTACCGGTTAAAATTTTCAGAAGAAAATTCATTACCTAAGCTTAGTGTATCGCAAACTTATGATATTAATTAACATACATTGAAGATTCTATAATGTGGAGAATGCTTTGTAAGTTAAGATTCAATCGAAAGTGCCACGAAATAAAAATATTTTTGAAAAATGGCTCCTTACCTACAACATACAGGATATTTTAATTATTTTCAGAGACACACGTATCTCTGAAAGCTATCGCTCTGAATGATCCTGTATAAATCATCCCACCTTGATAAAACAGGAAAAAAAAAAGGTTTACTTTTTCCTTATTCGCAAAAGCCCAACAATCCACTCTCGTAAAATACATGAAACCTCCATAATGCAGAGTGAATTAAGATAACATACATTATCCAAGGCGGTATGAAATAAACAGTATTGATGTTATTGAAATGTATTTATCGTTGTTGCGGCATTTGTATTATTTAATTTAATTATAAATTATACTTCTGATATTAATGTATAGTCGGTAATGGTGTGCATCTTAAAATAATCTTTTCTCCTACAGTTAAGTTCGAGATACAGTAACATTAAAGTTACTTAAGTACATTTGTTATTGATTCGCTGTGTATACATAATATCGAAGTTATAAAGATTTATGGAATTTTAGTCCGTATCAATACATAATAGTATAATAATTGCAATTGACCTTGCAACCGCAGCTACTAATTCTACGGTTAGTCTAACCAAGCACTTCTTAATTGTTGACAAAAGCAGTACTATAATTAATTTCATTCAAGAATCGCTACAGACTATCAACTGCAATGCACATAGGGCAACCTACTCTTACTGAGTAACCGACACACAGATCCAGTGTCAATCTTAAATCAATCAATACAATCGTCCCCGTCTCCAGCACAACGATATTTAAAAGGTTTAACGAATGAATGAATAGAAGTCGTATAAAATTTTATTTGCTCTAGAAGTTGTATGTAATGATTATTTGGAATATGTAGAAGGATATTTATTTTTAATGTGTATTTAAAAATTCATCATTTGACACGAATTTGTTTCATCTGCAGTTTCACCCACACAATAAACCGGAATCTTTAATTTGACTCAAAATTTCTATTCTGCGAATAGCAAGCGTAGAATCTAAAATTTTATTTTGCATTGTATTTGAAGTTCCTTTAAAAAAATAAGTATTATTTAGGAAGACTCCATAAATGTACCACGAAATTCGGATTTTTCGCTGCCATCGTGATCTCTAAGAGCCAGCACAACGAAACATAATACGACAGATTAAACGTTTTAATATACCAGTCGGTCGAAAACAACCGAAACGCTGTAGTTGAATGCTACAGTGCGAGAGTGACACATGCAGAAAAAAGGATTATTCGAACTAATGATTGATTGAATTGTAGTTTTTACTAGTTTATACGAGGCATTAATTTTTTGTCTGTGAAGTTATTTATTTCGAATGAAGAAAGTTACTTATTTATCGGACTTAAAAATTGTAATTACAATATTACTGCTAGTGTGGCTTTTTAGCCTTTCGGACGCGACTGAATAACTACTAACTACAAAACAAATATCTATACAGATATCGTACGTACTCGATCGCGACCCGATCGACAATATGTTGATAAACAGAACTGAGTTCTATCAGAATATTTGTTTTTGCAAGTAAAGTAAATACCATACGGGCTTTAATGTGATCACGTGATTCTTCGTTTCTTATTCATCACACCGGCCTTAGCCTAACTGAAATCTGATGATTCAAACGCAGTATTATATAACAACGCTCAAAAACGCTCTCGTTTTAGTTTCGTTTGAAGTGAGAAATTTGTTTTTAAATTGTTGCGATACAAATAGTAAGGTAATATCAAATCAGGTTTTCTTGGTTTCTCACTTTTTAGAAAGTGATTCGATCCTAGAGAGTTTGTAGAGTTTAAAGCGCGCCTGTTCGACAAACGTGAGCCAAACGCTCGGATCCTACCGGAATCAATGAAACTTTCATCTACTTTTCTACATAATTCCCATTTTTGTTTGAACATTTATCATACCGTTCAACAAGTTTTTGAATTCCGATATCAAAGCAGTCTACCGCTTGTGAAGAAGCCCAATCCATAACTGCAGTTTTCACTTCTTCGTCATCCTCGAACCGTCGACCACCAGAAACTCCTTTAAGTACCCAAACAAGTAATCACGTAGGAAGCCATTGTTGAGTGGAAGGCCCGGCAACCTGCAGCGAGACTAAACTCACCTTGTTGTAGAGAATAGTCAGACTGACGATTGGCTCTTTGAAATTCTGTTGGAAATTGTACTTCTTATTATTATACCTCTTCACATACTTATGGAGAGGGCAGCCTGGGTAGTTACTTACAAATACCAGCATTTTCCGGTACAACTGACACAGAACTCCCACCTCCGCCCCGACCAAAGATGATTTAGATTTAGATTACCCTCATCTGGAGACCAGGACACACAGGCATTGATAACAAAGAGGCGACTGGTCCCCTTAATACAAAGGACGCTCAGTATACATCGCTGTGTCCTGTGTTCTTTTGGTTGGCATATCTTTTAACGCTGCCATAACGCATGTTATCTATTGGGCCGAACAAGTAATTTTTCGAACCTGGGATGACTTCACATGCTCATCTCATGCTGGGCGTTTGTGTTATCCAGCCGAGAGACAGAGCCGGGAATTTTATGGAACAAGTTCTGTGACGAAGGCTGTCAGGGCTCTACTCATACTAACCATACTGGTTTAACCATCCAATGAACGGATGAAAAAAATTAGTACAAGATCAAATGCGCCGCAGTTAACGGTTAACGAAACATCTACACGGAATGAGGTTCTGTCTATGTTTGGAAGAGAATAAAACAGTTGGGCATATTCCTCACTACACTCCTACCGTCTGCAAAACAGATTTTCGCAATGTAATGGGGCCTCTGCAACACTGAACGTCTTAGAAAAAGACACGTTTACACAATATACGTTGGTTGTAGCTAATAGCTGGTCGATGCAAATGTGTAGACTAATCCGCTCACCCCCTGTTAAGGACTTAACATTTTATTTTATAAACTTAACCATTTTTAATTATTTGTAAAAGTAACATTTTGTTCGTGTCTATTTTACGATAAATTGAATGTTTCATTTGTTTTGTTTTCGTCAATGCTCTAATTAAAAATATCTTTAATAGTTATTTATCGTATCTGTTTGATGGAGCTACTGTTAATGCACGTATCGGATCGAGCGCAAGGAATCTCCGTCAGTTACCGCCGGTAACGTACACACACCCGAACTTCGTCGAAAGTCGAGCATATGAACTGCCACGACTGCCTGCCATTGCTCTTTCGTTTGTGAGTCATGCAGCGCTCAGACCCGCACTATCGTTGGTTTCTGGTTTTTCCGCTTATATATGGGGACAGCAGCCCGGAGCAAAATACTAAAGGTGGTGTAGCAAATAAGTACATGAAATAACGCGAGCGTCTGGGTAGCCGTGAGTTGTATAGCATCTTTTTGCGGTAGTGATCGGCTATTTTCTGCTGTCGCCCAACCAGACGCTCATGCTCCGGTAAGGTTTGGTGGTGGCCCTAGCATTACGAAAGAGAAATATTTATTTCATTTTGTCAAGGGAATTGTTTATTTAATAAATATATATTGTATATCTACGTACTGTGTTTAATTTTAAGAGCAACTGATTAATCGAGTAAACATATAAGAATTACATATAAGCGATTGGTCCTTTCCTTCCTCACAAGAAAGATACACCGAAGCAGACGACTAGCGGCATTATTCTTCAAACTAGGAGAACGTGACACCCTCACTATTGTAGTTGTAATTGTATTGAAGATATTAAAAAAAGGTTCAAATTCCTTATATGCTAGAAATCTGTATTCTATTTTCTGGAATCGGAATGGCAGTGCCAAACCTACGCACACTTCCAAGTAGTTTAAGTACTTCAGGTATAGAATCAACGCAATTTTGACTTCCTAAACGGCAAGAGCAACTACCTACAAATTAGCCTCAACAGACGCAACGAAACCAGTCAACGTTAGCAGCAGACTTTTAACGGATTTCTCCTTCAATGAGCAATCGCACATCTACGCAATATGGATTTAGAGTAAAACTAAGGGCAACAACATAAATGAATTTACAAAATGATAAAATGTATAATAATCATCAGTCTGATCAATTTTAAATAAAACGGGCAAATTCCAAAATATTCACCTGCAAATTTACAAATCATTGCCCTAAGTATACTTTTAACTGACGTGACAATCTTAGTGGACCCTGCATTTATGTAAAATTTATGTAGTCTTTTACGTAATTTCTCAGCTACGCCATACGTTAAAATGTCCAGTAAATTATTCACCATTTCAGGAAATTGCGTTTTATACAAGTAAGCCACATGGATTCCACTCTACGCAAAACTAAGTGTTAATGCCATTGGTAAGAAATAAATACTTCCGTAAGTACTTTCCCAGTTTCTGTTATTAAGATATAAAAACGAATATGGCGCAACGTTCTGCGGTTAAATGAGCGTAAAATTGTCTTATTTATCTGTGGTGCATTGTTAGTATCTCGCCACAGTAAGCGTATACAAAAAGAACGACTACAACCTATATGGTTACATCCTTGGTGTTTTTTTACATCGTAAAATGACTTTATGCGCTTCTAAAAGCTGTTTCGCGTTAGTTTTCGCTTCCACTGTAAATCTTTTTATTGCTGTGAAGAAATGTCGAAATTCGTAATTAATTACGTCAAAAATAGCCACTTCTGAAATTTAGTGATACTTTTTCCGAAAAACAATTAAATTATTCGGATTTAGTGTATTCGTTTAATTTTATTACGGGACTTGACACAATGTATGAATCACTTCAGAGTCATTACCCGTGCGTTGTAAATGTGGCATGCAGGGAAAATAAATCGAGTCAAGTGTGACTGTAAAAATATTGTTGGGGTGCTTCTAGCGTTCTAAATATACCTAACATAACGCATATATGTAGAACTTATCGGACAACGTCATCGGTCTACATATTACGAAATAAATGTTGGGATTTATTTTATGTACATACATCAGTCAGGGACTTTACCATTGCATTTTTACGTTGACAAAATTAATTTGTATCTTTAAAAATCAAAGCAAAATTTTCAGAAAAAATTCATTGCCAGCATGAGTAAAACAAAGGAGACCATTATATGGATATAAATTCTACAATTTTCACATGACTTCGATAGATTTCTGAGCACGAATGTCTTAATATTTAAAAGGACTTGCGGCATTGCATATTCCAAAGTTATATGAGGAGCTTTGAATCTACAACTTTATATACGGCTGTCCAAGTGTCAATTGGTCCAATTTACCGTAAGAACACACGAGAGTATTCCAGAACAGCAGCATGGTAAGTTGAAAGTATTCAGAACTGGCAACAAACAAACAACACTTAAATTTGGTTTGTTTGAACTTACTCTGACTTCATCTTCCTTTTCTTTTTGATGAGGTGTATATTAGAACGGTGGTGAGTAGCCTGGGTTTGCAATAAATTTACTTTGCGTCTTTATAGACGCAAAGTATTCGATGGCCATCGAAATTTTTTTACATTTTTACATCTTCCTGTACTCAAAATGTGGCGTTCTTTAATAAATTAAATATGAGAAATGCAAGTGTTGTGTCGAAATACTATAAACATTTGTCTTTCTAAAGATATTCATTAATTTAATTTATGCATACAGTTGCACATCTATTCGAAGCGAACACAATTTCGCTTCCTACAAACTGTAACGCGATTTTTTCTATTTTATTGAACATCTCTCTCATGTCCATGTTATGCATCGCCTTCAGAAATTCATAGATGATGCTTAATTTTTTTTTAACTTTCATGTATATTGCTATTCGTTTTATAGTGAACTCTAGTTAATATTCTGTACTTTAAAAAGATAACGTTTGCATATTCACTGTAATGAATATTTTATGCGAAACAAAAGTTATCTGCATAGCTTCACATTTCATTTACGCATTTTAGGTGTAGGTAAATTTTTACAGAAAAGATTCTAGAAGAGTTCCCTTATTAGATTTTGTAAAAGTATACAGTGTGTTCCATTAAAAAAAAATGAAAAAACTTGAATCAAACCTGGTAACGATATTGATGATCTTACAAAATCTTGTTGCTATAAAAAAAATTATAGATGCCAAAAACTCCAAGAAATATTCCATCGAATAAAATTTGAAACACCGCCATAGCGCGTAAGGCATTTAAGATATCGATCCTTAAAAAAAAAAACAGTGACATTTCGCGAAAGACTATGTCAATGATGTCCATTATCTTACAAACTAACATAAGTACAGGGAAGCATAGGAAAACTGAACACCCTGTGTAATTGAACATAATATTATGTTGTGCTACGTTTGTTTTGGAATATTTTTAATTTCAAAACTTTTTCCCTAAATTGCTCAAGAAAGGAATTATCTTCGATCCACACGCTAGGTGGACACGCTGAGTTACTTTAACAAGAATTGTAGTTGAATTTAACATAAAGTGTTACTGTCACATACTTTATTATATTTATTATTATTATAACTCTATATTTTTCGCAGTGTACAAGTGCGCTGGTCAAATTGAAATACAAATTCTGAGGACTGTCAATTTACTGATCGACACCCATACAACAACAAAATCCGCTCCGGATAATTCAAACAGTTCTTGATAAAGAACATGTACCTGAAATCTTCGCCGAACTTGAGCATATGCAAGTTAATTCTAAAATAATTTTTACAAGTAAAGCAAGTACAAATTGTATACAAAATATCTTTTCCGAGTTTTTTATAAATGTTTAGACTCACACATTTAAAAAAGTAAAATACAACACTCCAGTCATAACATGTGCTGGATTTATATCCAAAGTCGTATTTAGGAAACGAAAATATCGTAAAGTAAGTATAATTTGTTTTATAAATTCGAAAAGCTAATTTGTAATCCTCCAAAAATTCTCATGCGTCGGGTCCAAACAAACATCACGTTAATGGGCGTTGAAGATGATGCAAGTATTATTAAGGTGAGTTTACATTCACAATGCTGCTGTATGCTAATTGGCGAAGCAGAAAATGACATGCCGAATAAACCCTGCCTGCTTCGGGTAACATTGAAATATATTGAAATATTAAAAATATCAAAATAAGGAGTGACATGGCACTCACGACTTGTTAATTCTTGTATCGTTAAAATTTTCGAATGAAACAGATTACTTGTTTATTGACGCCAAGGTTCGCGGTTCGTTGGTACTAACATTGTCGTATTTTTGTTCTCTCCGGTGCAACAAACTAAATATTGTACGGTCAAGTCATTTATGTCCACACGGAATAAAAAATAGTTAGAACCGATAATAAAATTTTATAGAAAATGGTCTCTTTATCAAGTTTTCTCATGTATATCAAGTAAAGTAAGTAAAATTGCGCTTATTGTGCAAATTGTAGGAAGCTAAAAACCTTATGATGACATAATAATATTTCTATATATATATAGGGGTCGAACCAGACATTGGCCCTGTTTATGCTTACGTATTTGGTTTTCCCATCTAGCAAAAGCCAATACAATAGCGTAGTGGATCATTGAGGTGAAATACTTGCACTTGCACTTCGTTTTGTTAACTTTTTATTATTTAATTTCAATATTCATAAAAATGTCCAAATTTCATTTAACATTTGCGGAATTCGAATTAATTTTGGTTAATATTCGAATTCTAGCATTTTAATAATTTATGTTATTAAATTTGTATATAAAAAACAGACTGCATTAACATTACTTTGTAGGGGACAATCAAAGCTTCCAATTATTTTCAGTAACTTATATTTAATACATTCTTTTGTAAAATCACAAAAAAGTCCTACGACGCACATTATTTGAAATCTAGCAGACGCAACGTCAATCCGTTAACGTTAGAAATGATCATCGCCAGCCGTTAAAAGTATCAAGTCGTTGGATTGGCATCCCTGGGTCAACAGCTAAACAAGTGGACAGAAACACGAACATATTTTGACAATAGACATATTTTTAGAAGAGATTACTATATATTATATACTATACGATTTAATTTTAATCAACAAAAAAATATTACGTTGATTTTAAACTGTTAAAAGCAATCAAAGTATTCTGAAGAGAATAAACAGGAACCTTAACTCAAGAAGTAAAAGAAAACCACCAGAGAGGAATTGGAAAAATGGGACTTTGAACATAAACGAAAAATGGGAGGAAAACAGGATTTCAAGGAGCACTTAAAAACAAACATAAACACAACACCTACTGTAAGTAAATTAGAACTATTTCTGTAGAAATCACTGGAAATAAATGCAGGAACTTTTGATTATAACTTCCATCTATTAGAACCTATCAATAGATTTCATAGATATATTTCTAGCAGACTTCGAGATATTTATAATTTCGCCCTCAATCGCCTAAATTTAGATCCATCTACTTCCTTCCAAAAATCCGACATGCAAATACATTTTAGCGTAAATATTTATGATATTCAATTGCATCCTTGGCTCTATCTAGACATTGTATTAAAACGCCTTCGAAATATACCGGATGTTTAGTATTAAACACCAAATTTTACCAATTTTGATATTGGATTCAAGTGGTTTCTGGAGATATTATTGTGTGGTTACCATACACAATAGGCGCAATTCCAGAAGACTGGAACATCACTTTCTTTTGTTGCCAATATTTCTTAAAGGACACGAATACATAAAAAGCATTGATACCCATGTACTCCATAGTACCGTATTAATTCATCGAAGATGAACCTTAACTGCGCGTTCATGTACCTACTACCATAATGGTTCCGTCGACTGTCCACCAGGAAAACAGTGCGCGCCTTCGCCGAAGCACAGACAACAGAGTAGGGTACAACACGGCTGAAATTTTCAAAAGTATCTTTCAACGCAAACGCAATTATATTACCAGAATATATTTGAGGAGTAGCGCCATCTTCATTTTAAGGCGTGAAACTCAGACAACCCTCGTACTATCTTAAACAATCTTTCTTCATTGGTTTTACTATTAACTGCATTTAATCAACAACAAAGTTCGTTATAAGCATAATAACGATGCCTTAATTTGAATTACCTGTATATAGGGACGCCAGCCTTCTTAATAATCAGCAAAAACGGGATAATGCTGTACAAATATTTTCTCTTGTAGCTTTATGTTTTGAACAACAAAAAATAAGGGAACCTTTTTCAAGTTACCGGCAGTTTCTATTTTCATTCGATGTTTTTGAGTTACAAGATATTATCTTTTCCATCCGTTGCTACTGAGACTATATTGTTACAAGATTCAAAAAGTGATATCTTTTCAACTAATTGAACAAACATTTCTACAGTTAATCACAAATGTTATTATTGCCAGTAGACAACTCATTCTTGAAAGGTAGAAGAGCTTTAAAGAAACATAAAAGCGTGATTTCATGTGGATAAGTAAAGACATATGGTTTTTGCCAGCAAAGGGTTTTCAAAGCTCTTCGGAGGTATTTAGTGTATTGGAAACTGGCAATAACCTATTTCTTGAACAACGATCAGCATCTTAATGCATCCTCAATTATTCTATCACCTAGCCCTACCACCCGGCGCTTAGGAGGGAACCAATCCTCAGGTCTGTCAACGCGCCTAATCAGGAGCGAACTTAGTCCATTCCAGATCCTCATGGAGAGGTCTTGCAGGTGTTGGATAAAGTATTTCAAAATACTCATGGAGCTGAGCGTTACCTATGTATCAAGCTTCCTTATGTAAGTTAACGTAGCCGTAAACCAGGCCAAAGAATCATATGTGAGGATTGGTGTGAGGCAAGAAATCCTGAACCCATCTGCAAAAGACTATCCCTAGGCGCTTTCTGTCTCCCCGTTATTACCAAACTGTTTTCGGGATTCACTCTAAATAGCCATCTCCCAAGCCCACTCATTAAGCCAAGCGAAAAACGAAATCTTCCGATCATGATGCGTTTGTCGTTACAAGAAGTATACAAGATTGTTTCATCAGCGAATACAGAGCTTAATCGCTAGACTGCGGGAAATATCCGACGTATAGAAAAGAAACTGCGCTGAACCTAACATTGAACCCTGAGGAACGTCCAGCAGGCCCCTCGTAGTCAAAAGCTTTCCAGAATTTATGGAAAAGGCCCTATTACTAAGGTAGGACGCAATCGAATTCTTGTTAAACCTTATCTGACCACATTGTATTAAAGATGTGAGTTATAACTAAGAATACTGCGTCCAGCATCTCACCATGCTCAAAAGCTTCCCTCGTGTTTCGATAGACTACAAAAACTAACATTTGAGTTGAACCTTACAGCTATTGACACTTTCAGATATATCTCAAAGTGACCTACGATATTCAGCAATGAAACAAACGTTGGACGAAGCGCTCTGTAGCTGGAGATATTTCTAAATGATGGAAACTTGTGGCTAATATTGCTTATCGAAATTTGAAAACAATATATTTTAGATACACAATCGCGTAGCGCAGACATACAGTCATTCACCGATTGTCGTCTACGCTAAGCCTAAAAGACGCTTTCGGTGAAGTCAAAAAGGTCAAAAAGTCCAATATAATATTGGATCGGATAACACGAAGTTCTTCGGTCATATATACATGTAAATCAAAGATTTACGGAAATATATTTTATACATCTCCTAATTTTAGCAAATTTCAATAAACAAATCTTTTTATTCAAATTTTAGGAATGCAAAAATTGAAATAAATGAAATTAATATTCTCATTCAACTTAATTCAAAGATTACATATGCCTTTTTCCTCAAGACTACTTCACGACGTTGAGATATTTAGTTTGTTTACAGTTGTCTATCTAATAATCTAGGGAATGTTCCTGCTAGATATAAACGAATATTACCCGATAATTGGCAATTATAACACTGGTGAAGTCTGAATTAACTTAATTAATTTTTGGAATCAAACAGACGATCGTTTATGCAAGGCAAAAGCATATCAATCGGAAGCGTGTGGAAGGCGTGCATAAATTTCAGTAGATCTCTCAAAGGAATGATAGCCTGATAAAAATTAAAAACGATACTATAATCATAAATCACTGGGAGATTTATTTTCTTGCTGTTTATAGTTGCTACTAATTACTACCAAATGCCGTATAAACTCTGATAAGCCAAGTACGATGATAATACGTAAATAACGCCGACTAAAATCAAAGTATATGTGACTATATTGTTAAGTAAATTGTATGTATATATGTACATTTCGAAACTATATAATATATAACATGATATGGTGAACATCTAAAGCTACGAAAAGACTTGTAACATCTTTTACATAAAGTAAAATTCCTTGCAGAAGTAATAAAAATTTGAAGTGTTATATGTGTGTGATTGAAATATTTGTAAAAGCACACATCTAAAATGCTTTTAGTTATCGGTAATAATCTTTATAATGTAAAAGAACGTAATGGAAAGGCCCCTGTTTTTCTAATTAATGTATGGCCGTTTTCAGGTTCCACATTTTGTATCATATCTTGATTTATGTCAATAAATTGTTCGTTACGTTGCTAAATTATGCAGTAAATCGTAAACCCGGTCGAAGTAGATGAACTGCTTAAATAATTGCGAAAGTGGGGAGGCGTATAAATCATTCACTTGAAAAGTCAATTAGAAAGTTTTTGCAGGAAACTAATTTGTCATATGGTACTTGTCAGCATATTCTTAGAAAAGATCTCTCCATGTAAGATTCGTGTTCGAGTCCATCGATCACGCAGCGAGAGTGCAATATTGTAATTGGTTTGAAAATCACATGAATGATGATAAAATCCTTGACAAATTTTTCTTCTAAGACGAAGCTTGGTTCTGCCTTAATGGTTTTAATAACAAACAAAACATGCATACATGGTCAAGTGAAAACCCTTATGTCATCATACAGAAACTTTTGCATTTTGAGACGGTTGACGTTTGAATAGCAGCTTCACGGAGTAAAATTATTGGTCCATTATTTTTTTATCAAACGGTAAGCGCACAAAAATATCGTAATAACTTGCAACCTTTTATAAACCAGTTGCATGATGACGAACTAAAGGATGGGTACGGACATTGCCACAAGTCAAAAATCACCACAAACAAAGGACCTCTTAGATAAATATATTGCTAACCATGTAGCAGATTTTTCTCCACGTTTTCCTGATCTAACTATTTCAGATTTTATTTTTTCAGCCCTAAAAAATACAATTTTTAAAAGTACACCATGCACAATACGAGAACTTTTCAAATCAAAATGTTTGTGACACCATAACTTCTCAACACTTCAAAGCACAAACAACATTAATTCAAAGAAAAATACAACTCTCTCGATTATATAAAAGTTGGGACATGACAAAAATATTGTATCAGCGTTGAAAAGTAAAAAGTTGGTCCAAATGCACTACATTACTTCTTGCAAAATGTTAGAACAAGACTGGTTATAAGATCCTATCTTATGTCTACTTAAGTTTAATTACCAAAATACGTTGGAATATAAGAACTTTCCATTGTGGATAAGATGTAGGGAATCCAGGTTGGCTATTTCAACAAAGTAATCATTTTCGCATCTAATGAAAGTGTAACTGTGTAAACTATACCCAAAATGCGCGAGATAAGATTTTCCATTAGCCAAGACCGGAAAAATAGAATTAAGTAAATTTAAGATAATTTACGAATCAATGATTGCTAGGCATTAACAAAATTATTGCGAAAAAATGTTTGAATGTCCTTGTACGAACTAGAATATTATGTGAGTTTGGAAAATTATGAAATTCGCGCAAAATATTATAGTGACTTCTATTAGCGTATAAAGAAAAGTTAATTCAAATGCAGCTATATTCTCCAAATTGTGTTTTGAATAGTCTGAAATGCACTCGGTACCTCTAAATTTGGCAGGCTATAATATTCAAGACGTGCTTCGTGCTAAGTGTAGCACTTTACATCCGCACGTGCTTTCAATGTTAGCCTATTCCAAAAACTGATTGGTATATTAACAAATGTAATATTTTGCTTTGATTTAAAATTTGCATTACTCTGCAATATTCCTCGAGATTATAACGTGCACTATACGTCCCAAAATAACGTGTTTGATTGTGTGTGGATCTACAAACAAATGAATTTTGTATCGATTGGCGTGCACATTGAAACACGTCATTGTGACATGAGAAACCTAGTCACTGTTATCCCGACCAATTAGCGTACATGAACCGTAAATAAATTCAGGTCGCAGTGTTTTGATCTGCCAAAATAAATACTTTATCCAATTATCGTGTAAGTGTGAATAACTACTTGCCATTCATTAACAAATATCTGTAATGTATAGATTAACCTTATTCACTATTTTCAAATGGAAACACCGACTTTTCACGTCATTTGCACAAAATAAGTGACTCATATATGTGTTTCAAAAAATTACCAGGTGGTGTTTTCATGTATTCTAATGCTTTTCTTGGATATTTAGTTTTCACGCAGAAGAAAAAAAGCAGGCACTTGTGAAATGTAATTTAGATTTACGAACCTATTTAAGATCCTTTTTAAAGCTTTCCTTACAATTAAATATTAGTTTTAAAAAAGGTCAATGAAATTAATATTTTATTTATTACAAATATATTTGTATAATTTGTTCAAGTTTGCACAATAATTCGCCGTATTATCCTTTTTAACATTTTCTCAAAAGCAGTTACTACTGCTAAAGTAGTTTGAACACTAATAAAATGACTATAAGATAAAAATAAATAAAGCACCTTAACTACGCAAGTAAAACAAATAATTATCGATTTATCACTCAATTTGAAGAAATAATCATATTTCTCATAATTATGGTACGTACCCCCTTTAATTACTACAGAGGGATTAAACAAACAATTACCAGGTGGATGAAAATTAATACTGACTGGGAACTTATGTAAAAATATTAAATTAGTTTCGTTTACAAATTAATACAATAAAATCAGTCTAATGAAATAACATTGTAATCGAGTAATGTACAAGAAAATTTGCAAATATTTTCAAACCGTAGAAAAAATGAATGATATATTCACTAGCGGAGTATCTGAGACCTATTAAGGATAGCTCTAGCCGTTAGCAATATAGGCACGGTGAGGAAAGTCTTCCATGGGCAACTATAGCCGAAAGGGGTTATGACCGGATCTTGCCCGGGACAGTTCTAGCCGTCGGCGATGCAAGTGGGGAGGTTCGGAAAAGAACAGAACTCCTGCATAATAAAATTGTGCATGGCTTTATATACCTAAAACTCGTGTGACGTCTCATTTCTTAAAGGTGATGTACGGAGGGGAAATATGAAACGTTACACAACTTCATATACGCTCGTTCAAGAGTAACATACAATGGCGTTAAAAAGTAGGCAACGCAATAAAAGTTAAGCAAAATTGAAAATATATTTAAAGAATTATTATAGAATTATTCTACTATTATTTTTATTCTCTTTTAACTTAACTACTTCAGACCAGATTTAATGTTCTCCGTAAAAAATATATATTTGTTTATAAAATTTGACGTAAATTGAGATAAGACAACATATCTGGTACCAACAATGTACATGAGTTTGACCCTACTGTATGTTAATTACGTAAAAAATCTTATACATGTTGCATGTACGTATAAGATTTTTTACGTAATAGGCATAGAGTCCGAAGGAGCTAAAGCCGTTAAATTCGTGCATTCGATAACGTGTTCGTCACGAAATTTTAAGTTTAAGATCATGCACCACAAGATTTATGAACGTGGGACACCGAGACCTATTCTTCTACATATATCGAATAATGTTGCATTAGAAAGAAACTGTTACGCCGCCAATTTTCTCAACCGAAATACTTTTGATTCTTTAAGAGGTTCCTATTAATGTAAGTTAAATTTTTAATATCCACCGATGTTTACAACTTAGTGGTGCAGATTTCGCGTACAGACTATACACCCTGTATTTTTATGAAGAAAGTACTTCTATGGCTTGCTTGAGTCACAGTCGTTGCGTTACCAATTCAAGTTAATTTAATATGTATGTACGTTTTTCATTAACGACGGCATTAACCTTGATGTATGTAGCTATAAAAGTAATCTCGGTTCGTGTGACATCGTTGTTGTTTAATTGGCAAAGGACTAATTTACTTCTACGTAGCAAAAACGCTAGATGGGAAATGTTTATAAAAATGATAGACTTTCGTATCAGATTCTGGAAAAATAAAAAAGGTGTTGTTTTTGAAAAAATGATTATAACATGAACCAAATTTCGCAACGATTTCGATGGCCAACCTGTAGAATCTAGTTGATATAAAAAAATTAGATATAATAGTAACAATAATAATAACCCATGCCTTCATATCCCCAAAAAATTTCACCAGTTACAGGTGTATCGGCCAGTCGTGATTTATTATTACGCCTACGCCCGCAGAGCGTCTTACGGTGTTTACGTTCAACATTTGCCAAATTTGGAGCAAGAAAAGTTACAGAAAACCTTACTCTGAGAATGACGAGCTCGGGGTTCGAACCCAGTACCCATATTGCTAGCCCAGCACGCTAGTCGCCGTCAATCCGATATAATAGTAACAATAGCTCTTTATTTTACGCACATATACAGTCTTGCCCAATAAAACAGCACGTGTAAATTTTCGTAAATGTATAAAAAATACTCGTTTTCAAATTACCGAAGAAATGGAATGTTGTTGTGCAAGGAAACTCGAATGATTTAAATCCGTTGTAGAATACATAGTTACTTCTGTCAGAACAGGAGAATAAGTGACGAATTAAAGCCAAAAGGATCTAAGACAGTATGATCTAATATGTCGAATGCTTGGGTAAGCTAAACAAAGTATCATGACTAGTTACTGAATAGTTCAGCTATTTAATATTCTAATCCCCCAGAATGTTACTAATCCCATCCATTACACCAAAAAACAAGAATTAAAAGTCCACAAAAAACCTAGGGATAACACTAACTTCCTATAACCACTTACTTCCTCTTGTTTCTTGAGGAGACTGAAGAAAGTCCTTGCGATTGCAGGAGAAACGTTAGGATTTATTTTCCATTATGCGATTCAATCCCAAATACGTACAGTTATCAATCGTCTCAGAAACTAAACAGTGAATATAGTGATGAGATATATGCAGTGTTTTATAAAAAAATCTGCAATTTAGCCTTGCGCTCTGCGAAAAGTGAACACTTTGTATACTTTGTATTGAAAATAATTTTTGTCTAAATTGCACATAGAAGAATTATCTTCGGCCCACGCGGACACGTCGGATATAATTTTCTACCACCTACAAACTCATATTGTTATTGCCTTACTTACTTACACACGAATAAACAATTATTTAAAACCTTGTTTATTAGATGAATCACAGCGATTTCGTAAAAACTTGTACCTTGTATAACGTCATACTTTAATTTTTATTGTTTTACTGGCACGCTTTCCTATAGAATCCGAATTATGTACGTATCTAATTGCAGATATGTGCAGTGGAAACTAGGTGGTCTCGGTGACGTGATGCCTGTAAATGAGGCATGAAAAATAGAAGCGTTTTACTATTTTTAGCGAAATTCAACTCTGTAGCCGTGACCATGAAGCATGTTGAAATAAATATTCATCACTTTCACTTCAAGTCGTGCGCTTCTATCGCGATATGTTTACTCGTCTTATGGACTTAAAAATACATTAATTTTGAATTCAATGCGTTCCTTGTTTGTCACTCCGAAATACCAAAAATAAACTAGTTTATACAGGCCTTGTTATAACCACTCTACCAGCAGTGGTGTTAATGGCCTCCGGTGTTTCCACGGTTTTATTTATCCTGTAATATTTTCCAGTATTCGAAAAAAGGTTTTATGGGCAATCTACTAGTGAAGGGTACAAGTTGTTTCGGTGACAAGAACACGGCGTACGGCACCATTCAGTATGAGCTTTATTTTAAGATGCAATTGTTGCAAAGCTAAAACTAAGTATGTTCTTTACTATGAGACACTAAACGCTGTACGTACTTTTAGTAATAGGAAAGTTGCATGACATTTTATTTGCTTTAGAAGCTGATAATTTTCTAAGAGTATTCGTACAAATTTCACTACTTTAAGAGAAAAAAGGTTTTGAAAATCCTTAAAATTTTAATAACGAGACGCCCGGTCAGCGACAGGCCGCTTTCCTTTGGCCGCAAATATCAGCGCGGATTGCTTAATTTATTTGTTATAGGTATGTTGTTTTACGATTTAATTTAGCTCTCCCTTTCCTTTCAGACACTGCCTTGACACTAAATAATAACGATTTCAGCATTACGATTCGATTTAAATGCCATAACTGTATTAATAGAATATATCAAGCACGTACTTACTATAGGTACTGATCTAAGTTTGTAAAATGAATCTATATCATTTAGTTAGAAAATACAAGTTAAACATAAATAAGGAGAATTACTGTGCTCTTTGTTTACATTTCAATACGCATCTTTTATCGGAGAGACGTTTTGGCAAATGACATTTTATTTAAAGAGAACACATCAGAAAATGTCTAGAAACAATAACCAAAAAATATAATGCTAAGATAGCTTAGCTTCCTCATGGTATTGATGGAATAACTCACGGCAAACGCAATAAGAAAAGAGAGAAAAAAATACACTAACACACGGACATGTTTCTGCCTACCCGGCGTCATCAGCGTGGTTTCGAGAGTATTTTTCATATCTCTGCCTTCTATCGCTGTTCACAGTTAATACCACCAACTTTCAAAACGACAAACTCGACATTTCTTGGCACCCTCTAGTGCCAAAGAAACGCATGCCTGCCGTTCAGGAAGCAGCGACATTGTTTCTAGGCATTTTCTGATGTGTTTTGTTTATATACATCATGGTAAGCCTGTCGGAATATTCACATGTGCGGTTTCCCAAAGCGCTACCAGCGTCGCCATCTCGTGTTTAGCAGTCATGCGAACTGCTCGAGGGATGGTTTGGGGAACAGTAGCCGGTTTATGTCGCTGTCCTGAACGGCAGGGATGCGTTTCTTTGGCACTAGAGGGCGCCAAGAAATGTCGAGTTTGTCGTTTTGAAAGTTGGTGGTATTAACTGTGAGGTAACAGCGATAGATGGTAGAGATATGAAAAATACTCTCGGAACCACGCTGATGACGCTGGGTAGGCAGAAACATGTCCGTGTGTTAGTGTATTTTTTTTCTCTCTCATTTCATTATACCATGAGGAAGCTAAGCTGTCTTAGCATTATATTTTTTGACATTTTATTTGATAACCAAGTGGTGAACGGTTTAGTTGACACTGAATACGATGCAGACGTTTTGTACGACACACATCACTTTTTCAGGTGTAATAGTTATTCAGTCAACGTTCCATCTGTTTAGGATGGGTTCCGTAATTGATAATCATAATGCTTGTTTCAAGACGCTGATAAATCTACCGCCCGGTACCTACGCAGTGCAAACGAAATGTTCCTTCTACATTATGTACCGTACCTAGAACGATGATAATAGGTTTGTTCCAAATTGTACAGCTATCGTAATGCATCTACGCAGTATAAGAAAGCCTTCGAACTAATTCACGAACTGTACATAGAGCGACAATCATTGTATGCCAACTTGACTGTGAACTAGTAACATCGATACTTAGCGAGGAGCAAGTACTACAGAACTGACATGCGCATAATGTTTCGAGTATTGGATTTTGTCAATAACTCGTTTGAAACATCTAAAACAAGTTATTTTAAACAGCATATAAATGAGTGATGGTAGATCTTCTTCAAAATCTACTATCAGCAGGTTGGAAGACCGCGAACCAAAACAAAAAGTTCTACGTAAAGCGAATAATTGATCTTTGTTTAACTAGTATTTTACTACATATTTTAATTTTTTTGAATCAATGTGTTCACTAACAGTTCACATTGCTTCCTCGATTCTAAAATTGCACCAATTTTTAGGACCCGTTCGCAAAAGGTGTAAACTTAACACAATACGATTCACGAACTGATTCCCGAACCGTCCAAAAACCGCTACTTTGAATAAACCTAATAGTGTTCCAACTCAAATTTGTATCGTACAAGTATCAGATACTATACGATACGGTCACATCGGTACATCGTATTAAAACAAGAACCGTTTATACTGACATATCTGTACCAACAAAAAAACATTCGTATTGCATGTTACATTGTATCATTTTCTTTCAGAATATCAATACATAATCGACTCCACAAAGCATTCAGGTTTCATTAGAACGAATATTATTAGCATGTTGTACTATCTGTTCCCACAATTCCCGTCTGAAGCGAAAATGTCTTTGGTGGTACAGGTCCACATAAGTAAACTCGGGAAATGAAATTATCATTTCGTTCAGACTGGTGGAGCAACTATCAACAGAAATTTAAACGTCTCAGCATCTTCAGGTTATAATTCCTGTACGCGATTTAAATGGTCTGAGTAAAAGTGTTACTGCCTCATATCGTCTGATACAAGTAATATGGGTGCCATCCTTCGGGTGCTTGTTGTAGGATCATTTTCGACCATACGAAGAGCCCTACGTTCTTAGCTACGTTGCTCGTTTCCACAGCTCGTCTACGCACAGCGTTCGTTTGACAACTTGCGCTGAGGAAATCTTTCTAAACATTTTTTCGATCTCTTTCATAAATTTCAAGCATATCAGCAAATTCTTCATTGAAATACATTACTTTTGACAAGTCGTATGATAATTCTACAAAACAACTATTTATTTTGATGAAACATTCGTTTATTGGTACGTTTTTCTTATTTTGATCTCTTGAATTCATATCCAAAAGCTTTGTACTGTTACTCTTACACCCTATATATAAAATAGGAGAATCTTTTTAGAATTCTACTATTAGCAGGTCAGAATACAGCGAAATGACTTTCCTAATAAACGAGCCAAAGCAAAAAGAAACTTAAAATTATTTAAGTGAAACGGATAATTGATAAACTTTATTTAAATATTTATTTTATTACATGTTTTGATTTCTTGAATTTCTGTGTTCTCCAATTCTAAAATTGTACCAACTTCATTGAGTGTACTTAAAGCAAGCGCACAATACGGTTCACGAACTGGCTCCCGAACCGTGCAAATACCCTTAGTTGGAATAAACCTATGTATTTACTAATTCACAAACGCGCAATAAGCGGTGTGTAAGCTGATATGTGTATCGTACAGAAATCGGTGGTTGGTAATTGGTAACGAATAATACGGTATAATAATATAATATAGCTATGTGAATATGTATTAGACGCCCCTAGTCTTTCTTCAAATGTGTAAAAATAATTAAAATATGAACAAAAGTTACAAACAAAGTAGATAGACCATACAGAATACTGTATTCAAATTTTTAATACTATTGGTCCACGAATTGCTTTTATTACAGAGATTCTACACGTTTCAGCGTGCTGCTAATTAATCTCTGGCATAAATTGCTACAAATTGACATCCATTCCTTAAGGACTTATTGGCGAAGCTATTCTTTTGACCCGTAATGGTGTTTTCTCAAACAATCTTAGTATGGATGGCTTCAAGGCCTCCTCTATAATGATTATTGCTATTCATACGTCCTTTGCACAGAAAGATTGTGCCAACGTCTCATGCCAACATGCATCCCCTAACCATAATGCTATCACCACGGTGTTTTTCCGTTAATACGATATATTCTTGGCAAGGAGCAATTTTTTTGTCATTAAGTTTGTTCGCCTATCAAACAGGTTTTAGTTGCGATGGTATTTTAAATCTATATAATGTGCATTGCTGGGGACAAAAAGCCCCAAATCAAACTATAACACGAAATCACCTGTATGGGTTTTCTATTAATGTGTTGGTAGGTTTAATCGACAAATACCTAACTGATCTATTTCGATTGCCTAATCGATTGATAGGCGAACACTATTGGCATTTTTTGGTAAGAGAACTGAACACACACAGGATGTCCACTTTCGTTCACAGCCCTTATAAAAATTACTTGTTTGCCTTTCAACCACGGTTTACTTGCATTAAGTATAAACATGTCCAATCAGATAACTGTATTTAATTTCATTGGTGCAATTTTTCTAGTTCTGTACTATAATCTTAAAAAAAGGTCTAAATTACTCTAAAGATTTATCTGATACTTTATAAGTACCATTATAATAATTATACCTAATAATAACATTGTTTCAGAAATTCTGCAACCATAATCACCTTAATAGTTTGTATGTAAATGATTACATCGCTCCCGCTATCCGAAAAGTAAACATGATACCCGTTTTTATAAAAATCCTTGCAGACAATATCCATTTAAGCCTTGTATGTTTACGAATCTCCAACATTATTATGTGTCTTGAAAGTAATTATCTTTATTCATCATAGCGTCATTCATTACTACAATCTTTATATTAATATTTATGTTTATTTAAAATATTTAACTGATCGCCGTTTGTTGCCAGTATTCAACTGGTATGCAATTATGAAATGTGAAAATATTGATAATATTTATATCTTTTTTCATATTTGTACTATGCTTTGATAAAAATGAATATTGGCAAATCGTATTTACCATTATGGAACGGCATACAACTCTTTCATTTTTCTGTGTTACGCTATAATAAGCCGCCTTGTATAATATTCAACCACTCAATTCTAGTAAATAACTGCATATTTCAATGCAGCTACTAATTTGTTTGCGTTTTTCTTCCAATACGTAAAATCTACCTGCATTTGATTACAGTCGTTCAGTTTGCACTGCAAATGTCCGTACGAGGTGCCTCCAAGAGACCTGATATTTGAGGACACTTCTGTACCTCTAAGAAAACTGGGTACTATAAAACCTTTTCGTATATTGAGTAGTTGGAGAAATAGATGCGTAAGCTTTATGGCAGCAATAAAATATTATTCATTGCAGAGCAAATTTATTTTGCTTATTACCTTGTTATAATAAACTAATAAATTATTATTAATATTATAATTCAATAATAGAGATATTGAAGTAAAACGCATATAAATCCTTAGTACTTCCCTAGATTAGATTATTAGCTATAGTAATAGATGTTTTGATAACGTTTATAATTATATCTAAAAAACGCGAACTAACCGTGGCAGAACGCGGCCAAATTATGTTACTTACAATTAAGTACTCAAGGCATGACAGAAAGCGCCATTTCAAACAGAATCAAGTGTTCGCGATGCGAGGTTCGAACTTACTCTTAAGTGTTTTAAAGAGATCGGAGGTTACAAAAACAGACAAAATCAGGAAAAAAAAGAAGCGAACCCTCGCCTTTTAGAACGAGTGGCTTTATAGAATCGACGAAATTCCTCCAAAGAGTTAAGTAGTGCGGTAATAAGGTGATTAAAGGCAACTAATTTGAGCGTATAGCCAGAAATAACCCGCCCTTAACTCTAATTCATTGGAAAAAGCGTTTAGAATGAGACTAGAAGTACGCGGATTAGACAGAGGAAGAATGATTTCGTATATTTCTTTTATGAATGTAATATCGAAGTATGCTTCTTTATCTTCTTATACAGTTGTTTATTATATCAAACGTAATTTCTTTCTAATTCCGTCTGTTACATTTTCTACTATTACAGCTTTTCGAGCGACTACGAGCACAATTTGTAGCGCAACGGTCTAGAGCATTATAACACCAAGAATATATCGTATTTACGGTAAAATACCGTGGCGATAGCATCATGGTTAGAGGATGCATGTTGGCATGAGACGTTGGCACAATCTTTCTGTGCAAAGATCAACCGTTATACAGATTCAATTTTAATCACCACGTGAAGGCAGCAATGCGCTGGTTCACAGAAAATAGGGCGCGACTATTGATTGGCCAGCACAGTTTCCGGACTAATGACTAATAAAAAATTTATAGTATATACTGAAAAAGAATATCCCAAAACACCATTGTAGGTCAAAAGAGCAAGAACGAATGGATGACAATTTCCAGCGATTTGTGCCAGAGGTTAATTAACAGTACGCTGAAATATGTATATAATCTATAGTTTCTTTTTGTATTAAAAATTTGAATACAATATTCTGTATGGTTTACCTACTTTGACGTTTCATTCATATTTTAATTATCTTTACATATTTGAGGAAAGACTAATACATATTCACATAGCTATATTACGACATTTATATTTTTCAGAGATCTTGTATGGTTTACGTTGTTCGTAACTAATTCCATTAGATGTTATAGATTTCCGCAGGAGTTGCGGTCTGTAACCACGTAGAAGTTGCACTGGTCTGCCCACATTTCGGACGCACCAAACGAAGCAGTCTATAGGAATTTCTATGCCAATGCAATTTCTGCAAACCAATCTATCCCGATTAATTGCCTTACCTCACTGTATGTGCGCCGGTATAATGCGCGGGCATGTACTGGCACCAATCCCTATATGAAATACCACACAGGTGAAATGCAAGTATAATTTAATATTTAATTCTTTGAGTATATTTAAATTGCTTAGCAATAAGTTATTCCTTGTTAATTGTGTATAACTCTGTATTACCCATTACTTGATTAATTCTGAGCTCTTGCATAATTTCTAATTCCTTAACTGCGTATGTATCACGCCTCCTTAAAAGTTTTATATCTAGTATTAAAGATTGAATTCAAAGTTTGCTTTTGAAACAGCAAGTGCTAAATGTTCTTCTATGCAAAACTGTTAATCAACGGGATAGACACCAGATTGTCTGTGAAATCTACAAATTCAGCTTTCATCGTGTGTTGCTTGGTGAAACTTGATGGAGACGTAGTTCAAAAATTTGTAAAGCTTTTCTCTTTACTGTTTGTGAAGCACATGGAAGAACGCTGTCTTCTGTAAATTTTTGTCATAATCATGAAAAAACTAGTAATTTTATTCTTCAAAGGCAGTACGTTTCTGCAATTACAAAGCGTAAAACTGCGGACGAACCATGTGATCGACCATCAAAAGTGTTGTGCTGTATTTTGCGTAGTAAGAGGCAATATTTAGAAGTAAATGAGTTGAAGTGTATTACAGAAAACATGTATAATGTCAGAAGAAAATAAATGCCAGCAGAAGCACAACAACCCAATACCAACAGGGACGAAAATTTTCTGTTGGAAAGTAATCTTGACACCGTCATTTTGCAGTGTTTGTGCAGTGAAATGATCTACGTATATACAACGTTTAATTATTACATCAAATATTTGAGGCAACTTTTTACCGTCCATGGCATTACGTCCCATTAGTTTTCTCTTTTTACAAACGCCGCTTTGAACTTCTAGTGCATCATACAATAATGTGTAGGTTAATATAAAAAGCAAATAATATAGTTACAGATTTCGACGAGGCCCTACATAATGGAGAACCACATCTATGGCCCCAAACCAGAATTGCGGGATGTTAACTGCAGATAGGCACAGAAGCTCCAAAATTAAACAGTGGCTGGGTTGTTGTTTTGGATTATAGTAGGTAAAGGACTTCCTGTCCTTTTTTGGTATAAAATAATAATACTGCAGTTAGATTGCAGGTATACTTTTAACGAAACTGACACAAGGCCTTAAGGATAAACTGGGGTTTATCCAATTTAACAGAATATGACTGGCAATTTGATGTATTCATTGGCAGGTGTTGTCAAAAAGTAGAAAGTTATTTATTATGTTTAATTAAGACATTCTCTAATACTTTTTTCTTGATATCAAATTATGATTCATATTTTTATGTTTTTATGTATTTATCTTAAAATAGATCTTGATAATTAGGGAGACAAAGGATGATAAATCTTTTAAAAGATAAAGAAAGTAAAAAAGTTTGTCATAAACAAAAATAAATTGGTTTTTGATTAGAAGGAAGCAGTTGCAGATAACGAATTTTAGCGGGAGATACATTGCCGAACGAATTTTGTTCGGAACGCGTAGTAATAATATCGATGTTTAACAACGTTTTGTTACTGAATTAAGTATATAAGAATATATACAGATTTTATGTTTCTTTATTCGTATAAGTAGAATGTAACTATAAATGCGCAATCACCAGGATGCTAAAACCAAAGATCTTGGAGTAATAGAAGTATCTTGTGCATTTGCACCTACATATGAATATAATAATAAAACGAGCAACATATGCTGCTGATGAACTTCTGGACACAAAAATTTACAATGCCCTTTAGAAATAAATAATAACTCGAATGCAATCAGTTATTAATTTGAGTAATTGCTGCACGTGGCAGTTTCCCATTGAAGTATTCAACTGTAGCCTTCCAGCCGTTTCCAACCAGTCGATATATTACGACAGTAATTTATTTGATTGATTACTGAATTAGACCTATTAAATACACAAAATCATCGAAATAGTTCAATAAAAAAGTAGTCGTTACATTGTATCAGGTACCAGAAACAGTTTTCAACTTCAAAATGTGATCAACAAATAGCTTTAAATTCAATAATTTTTTACTGTAAAAAGATGTAATTTACTCCAGTAACATTATGAAATGAAAATGAAAAGCTTGACACGGCTGATATTCATGAAACTCAAACTAATAATTATTTGTTATTAGACACTCAATATTTATCGAAAGTATTCTCACCAAAGCAGAAGTTGGGTAAATATAAATTAATTAACTGCTATTCTATTTGAAATCCTCCCCAAATCCTTTATTTGTCATCTACTTTACCGGTTAGTTTCAAAATGCGATTTTTTTTTGGATTGCAACACATTGTCGTACTTCCATGTCACACTTGAAACATATGTACCCTATATATATGTACCCTATATATCAATAGAAACATTTTCATTTTGATATAAAGCATGTTTAACGTCTTTTTATGGCGAAACAATATTCATTCTCTCCAAAAGCGGCACTTATTAGACACATTTATAGCAATTGACTTGCACCTATAGATAGGAAAAAGATGAAAGTACATTACAAAACTACATAGGTTAAGAAGTTATCGAGTCAGATAAACGAAAGTTAAAATGCGGTAGTTTTATGATGAAATAAATATTTTACGCAACCATTTACCGTCCATGGCATTTTCAAGAGGCATTACATCCCATCAGTTTTTTTTTCCTTACTGAAAGATAAGCACCAACGTATTTACGAACACTGTTTTGAATTCCTACTGCGTCATACAGTAACGTGTAGGTTAATATAAAAACCAAATAGTGTAGTTGCAGATTTCGAGAAGGCCCTACATAAAGGAGAACCACATGTATGGTCCGAAGCTCCAAAATTCAACAGTGGTTGGATTATTGTTTTGGACCATTGTTTCTTAAACCGAAAAATGTGAGTGATGTGTTTGTTTCCGAAATATGTACATTTCAACACCAATGTGAGAAACTTCAAGAATAGGAAGACTATTTAGTCAATAACTACACATTAGAAGATGCGGAATTTCTTTCCGAGTTTAGGCTGAAATCGTTTCATCATATTTCAATCAGACTCATCTTTCACTATTTGTACTTGTTGATACATTATTAAAGATTCAGACACAAGTTAAAGTGTAAATAACTATTTGTGTATTAATAAAGATTTTTACTTTTCGTTTCGCCCTCTACAGCAAGGTTCCCAAGCTATTGATTTTAATCTGTTCGAGCTGTCTTTATTTGTGTCATTCTTAGACTTCCACTCCTTTACATACTATATATGCAACTTTATTTGGTATAATATAAAGATAAACTGGGGTTTATCCAATTTAACAGAAAGTGGCTGCCAATTTGATGGTGTATCCAATTGTAGGTGTTGCCAAAAAGTAGTAAGCTATTTACTATGTTTAACTATGCATTTCTCTAATCTTTTTTTCTTGGAATCAGATTATAATTCATCTTGTGATGTTTCTATGTATTTATCTTAAAATACATCTTGATAATTGGATAGTCAGTCATCAATCATCTTCTAAAAGATAAACAAAGTAGTAAAGTTTGTCATGAACAAAAATAAATTGGTTTTCATAACAAGTATGCGGTTGCAGATAACGAACGGGAAATACATTGCCGAACAAATTTTGTTTAGAACGCTCAGTAATGTAATCGATGTTTTGTTACTGAAATAAGTACACTACCGTTCATATATTTGGGGACGACTAAGAAAAACTCCGAAAAATAAGCAAAATTGAAATAACGACAATTGATTGTGTTTTATATGAAAGAGTATACATTTCTATATGCATGAACATAATTTACAACAGTATTCTCTTCTATCCCATCAAATTTATAACGCATTTATATTCTACCGCAGCCTCAGGCAAAATTCCTCTTAATCCTTTTTATGGGGTTATAAACGTAAACTTGAAAATATTGTCGAATATTTCCACAAAGGAATAATGTGAGATTCATAGAACACTTACTACAACAAACAAAGCAGATATCGTCTTGTATTCAAAATAAAATCGATCTTGAGAGTAGCTTAGTTTAAAAATTAAAACTAAACTACTATCGTAATAAACGGGTGGTGCTGAAATGGCAGAACGAAAATTTCCATCGAAAGGCGTTCTGCTATTATTACTTTACGTAATGAAGGATACTCAACGGCAGTTATTGCGAAAAAAATAAAAATATCGAAAAATGGTGTATTTACAACATTAAAACGGGTGGCGGAAACGGGTTCTTTGGCTGATAAGAAACGTTCTGGACGCAAAAAGAAGACAACGGCTGCTGAGCATCAGTTCATGGTTCTTGTTTCAAAAAGAAACAGATTCCTAACGACTCCGGAAATAACGCAGCAAGTCAATGTTTCACGAAGAAATCCTATTTCGCATTCGACCGTGAAACGAAGATTAATTGCGGCAGGCTTAAAGGGACGAGTAGCTGCCAGAAAACCGCTTTTGAAAGTTCAAAATAAAAGAAAAAGATTGCAGTGGGCACAAGAACACAGACACTGGACATTCGAACAGTGGTGCAACCAGATGTGGACAGATGAGTCCAAATTTGAAACATTTGGCTCCAAACGGAGGACGTTTGTTAGGTGACAGGTTGGTGAAAGAGTTAGTGAACAGTGTATTTTACCTACAGTGAAGCACGGTGGAGGCAACGTAATGGTTTGGGGCGATTTAGTAAGAATACAGGGAATACTTCGTAGAGGGCTATCTCGAAATATTACAAGAGAATGCTGTACCAAGTGGGGAACGATTATGAGGTCAAAACTTTACGTTTCAGGAGAATAACGACCCTAAGCATTCTTCTCGTATATGCAGAAACTATCTAGCATCTCTGGAAGAAGAAGATCGTTTAAAAAGAATGATTTGGCCACCTCAGTCTCCTGACCTATCGCCTATCGAATTAATATGGGATGAACTGGACAGAAGGATTCGCCAAAAAGGAGTGACTAGTTCCCAAGATTTATGGAGAAAACTCCAGCAAGCATGGACCGAGATCCCAGCAACATTTTTGAAATCTTTAATTCTAAGAATGCTACGAATATGTACCGCAGTAATTAAGTCAAAGGGTGGACATATAGACGAAAAATCCGTATAGACCTTATTATAATTAGTACAACATTTCTTTTTGGAATATTTTTAGTTCTGTATAGCATACTCAATGTACAGAAGTAAATTAAATTACAAATGACTTTTTGTTTTTATCCGAATTAAAAAAAAAACTGTATTTTTTAATCGTCCCCAAATATACGAACGGTAGTGTATTATGCATTTATGGAGATTTTATGTTTATTTTGTTCATCTAACTAAAATGTAACTATAAATGCGTAATCACGGGGATGCTAAAATCAAAGGACAAGAAAATAATAGAAGCATCTTGTGGATTTGAATGTATGAACATAATAAAACGAGCAATGTATGCCGCTGATGAACCTTTGAATACAAAAATTAACAATGCACTTTAGAAATAAATAAAATATCGAATGCAATCAGTTATTAATCGAGTGAATTCGGTTTGATGACTTCCTCACGTTTAAATAAAATATGGCGCGTGCGGCAGTTTCCCAGTAAAGTAATCAACTGTGGCCTTCGAACAGTTTCCAACCAGTCGATATATTATAACAGTAATTTAACTGATTGATTATTGAATTAAACTTATTAAATACACAAAATCATTACAATAGTTAAAAAGAAACGATCGTTACATTGTATAACCTACCAGAAGCAGTTTTCAGCATTAAAATATGATCAGCACATGGCTTTAAATTCAACAATGACAGGTATAATTTACTCCAGCAATGTTATGAATGAAAATGAAAAGGTTCAAAGAGCTAAGAGTCATGAAATTCAAGCCAATAACTGTCTATTTGAAATCCTCGCCAATTCTCTATTTGTCATCTACTTTTACTGGTTATTTTCAAACTGCAAAATTTTTTTTACAGGATTACAATCCATTGTCGTACTTCCATGTCACACTTGAAACGTACCCTATATATCGAATAGAAACATTTTCATTTTGATAAAAAGTATGTTTAACGTTTTTTGATGGCGAAACAATATTCATTCTCTCCAAAAGCGGCACTTATTAGACACATTTATAGAAGTAGACTTCCACCTATAGACAGAAAAAAGATGAAAGTACATTACAAAACTGCATAGGTTAAGAAGTTATCGAGTCAGATAAACGAAAGTTAAAATACGGTAGTTTTATGATGAAATAAGTATTTTAATATGCATCTATTTGTAACGGAATAAATCCATATGTATGCATGTAAGAAACTATATCCCGACAATCGGAGCTATGTAATATTTAGGTATATTTATTGCTATATAAAAATTTTATGTATATTACTTTATAATTTGAAGAATGTATGAAGCTTTGCTAAAGTAAAATATTTACTAAAAATAGACTAAAAACGTTCTGTGAGAATTTGGTGCGCCTTCCTGTTTTCGGTAGACTTCCGATCGAAAATCACAGAAATTGTATCAAATCAATGCTATAGTTAGACCTGTGTGCAAGTGCAACATTCTCCATATACGTTTATAAGGTCCGGTATTTATATTCGAAGACGGTATGATAAATACGACGCATTCAGTAAATTTATTTCTCGGAATAATCTCTTTGTAGCTCGTTACACTTAGTCCAACGATGTTCAAAGTTTCTTCAACCATCCAAACAAAACGGTTTGTCGAACACTGAAAAATTGGTCTCTTTTTCATCAAGGATCTCCTCATTTGGCGTGAACCGCTTTGTGCTAAGCCATTTTTTGTTGAAGTTTGAAAAAAAGGAACTCATAGGAGGCCAAATCTGACGAATATGATGGATGGTGCACTAATGGACTAATTTTGCTGTAGCTTGCCGATAGATGAGGTCTTTTTCTCGTAAGTTCAGCAACGAATCGGTATAATAAGTCAGCATAGTACTGTGATTGTACTTCTTTTCTCCAAATAATCAATTAATATTATGCATTGCGAATCCCTAAATCGTCGCTATAACTCTACCGGCTGATAGATTCGTCCTCGCCTTCTTTGGTGTACATTCGTCGGGAAAGCCCTGTTTTGCCGACTAACCTTTGATTTCTAGAATGCAGTGATATGTCTTATATACAGTCATAAAACGCCGCAGAAACTCACTCGTATTGCACTTAAAGATGTCCAAACATTGCTTTGAAGTCATCACGCGATTTCGCTTTTGATTAATAGTCTTATATCCAATTTTTCCTGAAGGATGTTTTACCACATTAGCAACCTCTCCAACCTTCACCCGGCGGTCTGCGATATCATGAACTTTATTGATGATATCTTTCGTAATCACCTCAATGGAATGAGCTGGCTGCTCCTCGTCAAAAACGCATGTTCGGTCACGCTTAAATTCATTAAACCAGTATCTGATGGTAGTGACCGAAGGTCCATGGTTCTTATAAACTGCATCCAACTTCTCGCGCTTTCGCATCAAAAAAGAGTAATGGACACTAACCTGTATTGTTTCTTTCCATGATTCCAGAAATACATAAACTTGCTCACTTTCAACAGCTCTCGAACATTCAACGTTAGTGAATCTCTCCGACATTTGACAGACATCAGTTAAAGAATAGTACACACAGTCGGGAATGCAGATTTCGATACACAGCGCCATCTGTCCCCAAACACGTGTACTTCTCACACTATCCTCGTATATTAAACTTACTCGACAAACACAGAATAATTGATCTGAGCATTAATATTATTGTAATATTAAACATTACTTTTTTCTACGTTATAATGTGCATTAAGATATTTTAAATATTATTTAGTAACTCACATCATTTACGTTTTTAGTAATAAAAAAATGTTTGTTGTAATAAATAATACAGCTCTACTAACAAGTTCGATTTTCAAATTTGTTTAGTCATTTGCTTTAATTGTTTCTTCACTTAGATGTGATATCCTACGTGATTTTTATAAAATCCACTAGTTTTATTTCGACACCATCAATTTCAGACCTTTATCTGTCGAAAACAAAATGTGTTGATCCATGGCTCGTACATAGAGTTAAATGAAAGCGTTTATATGCCTACTTCATTATTTTCCTCCCCTGTAACCGGTTCCGAACTTCGTTTTTTTCTTCTTCAATGCATTCCTAAACGCATGAAATTTGACCCTGCACATTTGAACTTGGTTTTATTAGTTGTGAGCGTATCTCGTACTAAAAACGTGAAAACACAACATGAATGACAATTTAACAACAATTTGAATACGTATAAAATGTCCGTTCAAAAAGGTTTTGTATGTTTCGCACGTTTTAATCAATTTAAAAGTTATTTAATGGAGAATAAACCTTGTAATAATGATAAGTAGTTCTATTTTCCACTGATATAAATACAAACAAAAAATACGGTTGGCGTTAAACTAAACAAAAACAAATAATTGTTTTATATTTATTAGCTATTGCAAAAGACAATGCATGATTAATAAAAAAAAAAGACGGGAGAAACAAAATCATTAGAAAAAAGCAAAAATAGTACAAATAGAACAAAAAAAAAATACACTAAAAAAATAGATAATAATAGTAATAATTTATTAACATGGTGATAAAACTTATTAACAAACACATTTATTACCTAGGTTTTATTATTTATTTTTTGAGTATTTGTTAATAATTTAATATACAGGATGTGTAGATATTCATGCATCACCTCCTTTGTTAAATCTTTAACGCATTATCTTAATTGACAAAACTTCTATCTTACATCTTGCGTCTACAAGAAGTTTCGAAAGTTTCAATATCGTTAGTTAATGTGCATTTTTATTCAACCCTTATCAAAAAAAAGCAATAGGGTATTTCAGTATTCATCATAACCTCGTTTTTAACATTTCTTTGTGAACATATCTCCACCGAAAATATATATGGCAACACAGCACGATGAATATGGTATTCAAGATAGCGTTACAGGTCGCATTGTTACATTTTGACATTGAAATAGTGGAATTAATTCGAGTTGTCAAATTGAATTGTGCCATCCTTGCTACTCATGTTGTGTGTTTTTGTACGCTTCGAAATAGTCATTAATTAGTTTCTTTATTAAGTTTAGTGTTTATTCGGTTTTATGTGTGGTTTTTGCTCGCTTTAGTTTTTTATTTCGTTCGTTTAACATGGATTTGTAACTTATCGAGTACGCTAAGTTTCTTGGATTAAATTTCTGCAACACGATTTTAAATAGAATTCGTAATGATGGTTTTTCTGGGACACATTCTTTGGAGCGGTGAATACATATTTAATAGAGATGGAAATCAACACATAAGTATCGGCACCCTCCGCACCACACAAGTTTAATTTATTATATAGTAATATAATAAATAGTCCGGGACGGCCGTTTCGAGGGCACGAATGATGTCACCGGTTGACGATGAGGACCGTTCGTGTCCTCGAAACGGCCGTCCCGAACTATTTATTATATTACTATATAATAAATTAAATTTGTGTGATCCGGAGGGAGCCGATTCTTATGTGGTGTTTACCATACTACGCCACAGTCCTTGCTATCATTATTAATAGAGATGGAGTTTTTAACTTTTGGGCAGAGGAGAATCCGCACCAATTCCGTGAGTATGATCACCAAAGAAGGTTTTCTATAAACGTTTGGTTGGCTATAATAAATCATACAGTTTTTGGACCAATTTACCTTCCGTACCACCTAGACGCTCCTGAATACCTCAATATTTTGGAAGAAGTTATAGATGAGATACCATCGAATCTGTGACCCAATATGCTGTACATCCACGATGAAACTACCGCGCACTATCCTCTTAATGTCAAAGAATGGCTGGACGAACATTTTCCAAATAGACATGATTGTCCAATATCATGGCTCGCTAGGTCGCTCGATCTGAATCCATGACTTTTTTTGTTTGAGGATTTATCAAAGAAAAAGTATATGCTGCACCTCCCTATGCCGACGAAGTGAGGGAACGTAGCAGTGTGGAAAATGATATCAAAAATATTGGAAAGAGTAATTCAAACTATACCGTGAAGTTTGCTACTATATATTGAAACCGGCGCCTTTGAATTTCAACATTTAAAGCAATAAAATAAGCTCTTATTTGAATGTATGTAATTCTTTGATAAAAAAAATCTTTCAAACGTTATTTTATTTTGAGAAATAAGTATTGAATTGAAATTTTGTTTTGCCCTTTATTACATTAAAATAAAATTAATAATACAAAACTTCACATGTGCACCCCCAAATCACCCGCGCAAATCAAGTAACACGCCAAATGTATGTTTTTTTTTATGAGTCCCGCGAAGGCAGTGGCTGAAGTACAACGTTATAATAACATTTTCGATCGGCATGTTAATCTCGACATATTAAAACATAGTTTGCATATAACAAACATACATATTGACAACCAAATCTGATTTAGTGGCCACATGTGGATTTAACAGAAACTACTACCCAACATCCCCACCAGGAAACTTTTTCTTTTAAATGTGTAGCTATTAAATAGATTTTGGTTGCCAAAATGTATATTAATTAGAAGATTAAGTAGGAACTTTTATGATTTTGCGTCGATTCTCAAAAAAGATGAAAACTTAAAACTTTAAGAAAATCAATTTAACATAAATCTCATGGAAACCACGGGCCTTCAAGACCTGCAGCGCAGATTTGTGTAATTATAATCTTTACATGAATTATTGTCACTTGAAAAATTATCGTCTTTGGACTTTCTCAATACAAAGTTTATACACTTTGTATATACGACTCCAAATATTTCTCAATATTCCAGTTTGGATAAAAGTATTGAAAAGCAACAATAGACATTCAATTTTTTAAATCATTACAATTCTTAGAGATAGAATCGCTGGTAGGCTTTTTTAATTATGCTATTTATGTGCTCAGAAAAAGTTAATTTGGCATCAAAGATACTTTTTATTCAAACACCGCTCCATAACTGTGCTATGAACAACGTAGTCAAATTCTACAGTGTTAATTTTTCTTAGGCTTTTTTGTTGTGACGGCCCAACAAGGTGTATAAGCTTTTTAAATGTCATAACTTCAGGAACTTTTGTGTGTAAAGTGTCCCGTGGCTTTGTTACAATCACTACCTCGTGAAGTATAGTTAATTGTCCCCTAACTGTGGTTGGTGACTCGGAAATGTACCGAATCCGCTAAGAAAATTTGATCCTAGAGAGACTCATATACAGCGTCTAACTCTGCCCAGTAAGACACAGGGTTTCTTACTACTGGACCACCGAGCCAAATGTAATATTTGGAAGTGTTTAGATTTATGAGCAGTACAACATGCTCGTAAAATAAATCGTTTTAAAGCAGAAAATCTGCATGTCATCCGTAAAAAAATGCTTTTCAGACTGCATCGACGATATCATTGCTAAAAGTTAAGAACAAAATCGGGCCCAGATCAGATCCTTGAAGAACGCCCGATGGAAGAACTAAAAGCTTTGAAGTAAAATTACAATATAAGACACACTGAAGCGATGAGAGAGCACCGGTTACCGCCCTAACAAAACTTAGTATCGACGTACAAATATAATTTAAAACAATCGACACGTCCACACGTACTATCTGAGCAGGTCTCACTGAAGCCAGTAAACTAAGAAATTGTCTTTTTTTTCAGATTCCTCCAAAAGCAATTTGCGATTGTTGCAATGCGGTAGAACATTCTGTTTATCCTCTATCCGGTTGTATTGTTTTCCTTCGTGTAGTATACAGCCGAGCTTTGAAGAAGTATGTCCTTAATCCGAATGATAAGTGGCCATTTCCGTAGAGTTCACGTTAATTAGAGTATAAACGGTAGAAGTTTCAATTTGTACTGTTCAATTTAGGTACATGTACTTGTATCACATCTCCTAGAGAAGTTCATTTTGTACAGACAATAGGACGCAGGAGTATGAAAAATATACTAAAAATAGTAATTAATATTAGTATGAATAAAGAACAATATATGTATATAAATGATGATTAAACTTCGTATGATTTATGGATAATGTGTAAAAAAAAAAACGTTTAGAACACGTCACTTAGCTCTTCCAATTATAAATAATGCCAACGCGTTTAGAATATAGGAACGAAAATCATTTAAATTTGTCTATTATCTATAAAGAATGCAATAAAGTAATATCAAGAATATGCGATACCTTTGCCGCTCGGTATCCACAAAAAACAGAAGTCTTCCAAACACCAAACACAGTTAAACGAATAAAACAGAATTGGAAAAACTTTTTTGCGAACGTATTTTAATATGGTCTCAAAGGCACAAATATTTTGGACAACACTACCTGGGCGAATGAAATCGAATCTACAAGAAATCGTCTTCTTAAGCAGCACAATTGTCATTACTGGAGCAATTCGTATTTAGAACGTAAAATTTCCAAAATAGCAAGCAAAGCAATTCATCGATGCGGGATTAATTCCTAGTGATCATGACTAACTTGGAGTTCTTCAAACATGGATAATGTTTTCAAAAACTACATAAGCTACATTCTCATTGGTACATGAGTACTTTCGAAAATTGTGTTACAATACACATTCTCCTAAATATCTTCAAAAGTATTAGACGCGCAATGAATATGATTTTGTTTGTTCTTTTATAAGAGCAATTCGACAAGAAAGAGAAAAATAGGTACATAATTGTATTAAAAAAAAAAAACAAGTTTGGGAACTTTTTGCAATGGAATGTTTAACCGCAATTTTGGGACACGCTGTGTAATGTTTCTGGTAGATTAATTTGGTTTCTAATCCTATCCTGTAATGTATCGTTTTTATATTTTTATGCTAGGGTTTTTTTGTGAGATGTCCTATGAAGATACGTCAGTAGAGGCCTAGAGTTGATATTGAGTGGAAGCACTATATTTGTGTTGTTATTAAAGCAATATTTCGCAAGTTAATGTTTCCTTATCCTTACTAGTTACAAACATTACAACAGTCAACAGTTCTGCAAAATTTCAATTTCCAAGTTAAACACCTTCACAATTAAGATGCACGCCAAAAATTTTCAAAAAATGTAAAAAAATAATTCAAATATGGTTAGAAATAGCAACGTAATTGTTCTATCAGAGAAACCAAAAATTTGAATTGGGAATTCAGAAATATAATAATATACAAGGTGTTCCGTTTGAAATAACAAATATGGTATAACCGGAAGTATCAGATTATTAAAAATAGTTTGATTTCCGATATTCCACAAAGTGTGAATGAAGGATGTTTTGAGTTTGTTTTCTATCTAAAATGTGTAAGTGAATATTATGATGACACGAATGTTTTGGCGATCATTTAAAAATCACAATTTTTTTGTTTTTTATTAATACAAGTGATTTAATATTTATTTACTGCATTAGAGGGTGATAACTTGGAAAAAATGCTCACGTAACCCCGTTTTGCCCAAGTATGTGCCACAGGAGGAAAAATTTTGTTATTATGGATTTAAGAAAGCATAAGTTTTTGGTTGATCTAAAACCTGATTTTTAATAAAATTTATTTTAATAATTTAATTTTGAATAAAATGTTCCTAAATCCTTTTGATGTTATATCAGCATCTATTAGTAGCACTGATCATAATGCTTTTGAGATCATGTTAGGTGCACTAATTAACTATATCACGCCATAATTAATTGTCAAAATGACACTAGCTGCAAAAGATGGTGAATGAATTACAGAATAAGCGAAATTAATTGTGTTATTAACTCATTAAATGTTTCTTTTATTTGAGTAATGATACGAAGACACCATTTGCAGTCATGAACAGGATGTTACAAAGATACAATCATCGCAACTAAATATTAGCGCAATATTAAAACGACTTTCAAACATTACAAAACACCCATTAACGCACATTAAGAAATTTATTTAAAAAATGTAGTATATATATTCGTGAGTTTCTAAAATTAGCAACATAAAAATTAATGTTAAATAACTTGTGTGAGCTGTTATAGTAGTCTACATAGAGGTTAATCGAGGTTATATAGCATTTTAATTTTTTCAGAAATATATCAGTAATCTTCGGAAATGTAGCAAAACAGATTTATTCAAGGTTATTTTCAGTTGAGTAAGAAATTTTTACAACTACGAAAGTGAAACGTTGAATCGCATTAAAACACTCGCAACTTTCAAGCATTTAAAAAATAATAGACTTAACACAAACAATTAAAAATAAATCTAATCAATCTTTACATAAGAACTTCTATCGCAGATAGTGACGCAAAACGATGAGAATGCGGAGTATAAAATATTAAAATTCGATATATTTCAATTTACGCAGTTAACTGTACATTAGCATTGTACTATAGTTAAACTTTGGTCTACAATAACCGCGTTTAGGTGTTAATTTTTGAAAATTCGTAATTAGCGGCTTTTTTGAAATGCCGGTACAATAAAATTTCTTTAAAATGCAGCTCCTCTGAACTGAACGATTTCTACATGCCTGTTGAATTATTTGCACTTGTTCTATAGACTTTCTTCAACATACTATGCCACAATTAGAAGATGTTCCTTTAAATGTGGTTTCTACATGATGGAGCTCCGACACATTTTAGACGAGGAATTCACGAACATTTAAATAATGAGTTTCCTGATAGATAGACCTATTTCTTGGTCTGCACGCTCCCCAGATCTACCGCTCTGCGTTTTTTTTTTCTGTGGGGTTATTTAAAACAATTAAGTTATCGCGATGGGGAAGTAAATACTGTAGACGAACTACAACAGCGCATCGAAAACGCTTGCGATGTTGTACTTGAATTCAAATTCGACGTCAAATTCCGGCAGTAAAAATTAAATAGTTGGAATTGACTTTGGATTGGAATTGAGTAGTAATTACAGCAAGTACATTATTGCTACATTTATTTTTATATGATATTTCTTTGTTATTTTTGTTTTTTTTTATCAATATATAAATTCTGTTCAGAACTAATTTTCTGGCATGTATTATCTCAAATTCGGCAAAATAAGATACAAAAAGACAGAATACCTTACTTTCAAAAAAAATCATGATGTTACTGCTTCAATTCGCCTTACTGATCTCTAAATAAATTTAATCTCATCTATCTTTCACAAAAGCATCACCCACAAAAAAGTTACACAGCTAAGAACAGGTGATTTAGAAATTAATGTTGGTTCAGAAATATAGTATTGAAACGAATATAAGTCTACAAAAATATTTATTCGGTTTCTTAGTTAAAATTGTTGCCCTTCGACTTACAACAATCGATACTGTACTGCCGTAAGCTGTAATTCGTCAAAACCTGCCAACTTTTTAATTTAAAGAATAATCATTTTTGTAAAATCGCCTAGCCTTCAGCGGTAAATTATAGCTAAGCAACAATTCTTGTTGTTATGGGAGTTATTTCGTGCTGGACATTGATTTGCGATTTCAAAGATTGTAAGTTGCTATATTACATTTTAGTGAATGCACTTGTGAAGGAAGTTTGGCAGAAGAAGCTCAATAATGCACTTACTTAAGTCCCACATGTAAAAGCTAGTAAGTTGACTTACTACTTGTTGAAGCAAATTTGTTTCTTCAACATAGAAGAAATCAAGGAGTAAACTACGTGTTTTAGAAATAGAGCACATAGACGTGGATGCACTTGCTGATTCTAAAAAGTCCGTTTTCTTTCTCAAGTTAACGCCCGTTTGCTTAATAAAACGTTGTTTCCCCTCACTTAATAATTTTATTTTTTCCAGCTTAGAATTGTATAACGCACATACAGTCTTATAAGATATTTTATATTTGAAAATGCTTAAGAATATTTTCTATTTACTTTTAAATGTCAAGTCGGCTTCAAAACTCGAAACGAACACGCATTATATTATTCAAAACAAGGCGTTTTCTTAATTTTTTGATTTGACTTTTCCTTAAACTTATTCTGTATCTCTAATAAAAAGCAAGATTTCTATAGTCACGCGAATTTGTGGCAGCCAATACATACACTTTCACCTTAATTTTCAATTGTAGGTGAATCACACAGACGAATCTGTTTTTACTTTCTGTTACCTACTTTCGATTTAAATTTCCCATGGCGAATGATCCAAAGAACAATTTTCAATAAAACAAAATTAACCGAAAAAACAAACGTTGGAGTATTATCAAATCAAAAAGGTAACTTATTTTTCTTTTCATCACTATATATCTACACTTCTTTCCAAAAAAATGTTATGTTGACAATTTTCGGATTCGACTTATTAGAGATATCAACAGCGACTTCTCTAAAAAGCGTTACGGGGTAGCGTGTCCCAGCCATATACTAATAAAAACGAATAAGTTTAAACAAACCTACCATAATTAATTCCAATGATGTAAAGAAATAAACATTAACAAAGCCGGAACAAATAAGGAAAATTAATAAAAAGAAGGAAAACATGAAACTCCCTGCAATCAACGATACGAATTAGAATTTGACAAATTGACAATTGTTATTACTATTACATTGCGTAACAACGAACTGTTTGGATGAATTTAAGGCCACAGAAGAGACAGGAGACAGTTTGGTGCTTTTTTTTAGCTAACTTGCATAAAAACAAGAACAAATTACCAAAACCTTTATTGTTGCACATCGCGATTTCTTAAAATTTAAAGTATAAACTGGGTGATATCTTTAGGTTCGTCTTTCCATTATCTTTCCAAAAAATGTTAAAGTATACAGGGTATATATATATTTCCTGTGATATCGGAAATAGAATCCAACTGTCGATAACACTAAAAGTTAGTTTGTAAAAAAATTAAAATCGACCTATTTTTTCTAAAAACTCTACTACCGTAGTACAGCAAAACCTAGACTTACTAGTTTTTGAAAATTTATTGCATTTTTAGAATCGGCGAATAGTTTACATATCTGCATTCTATTTGTATCTCTCTAAAACACGTAGTTAACGTACTGAACAACCCTTAATTTGTAGTACGTTGAAGAAATTTTCTCACTTCATTAAAATCTAGTAAGCCAACCGGTAGGTTTTATTTGCAAGTCTTAGTAAGTACAGCAGTTACTTTTTTCTGTCAAACTTCCTTCACTAGGGTGTCCGCTAAAATCTAGTATTAATATACAAGCTTTAAAATCGTAAATCGTTGTTCAGCATCTGTCTCAAAACTTAGTGTGATTTGGGCACTTATAAGCATATGTATTGTAATATAAATATAAATAACTCCCATCACAATAAGAATTAATGCTTAAGTATAATTTAGAGCTGAGGGCCAACCACAAAAATGATTCTCCTATATAAATTAACTAGAATGTGAGTTACTAGGTTTTGTCGAATTACGGCAGTCTCTAGCTTGGCGATACAAACTAAAGCTAAAAGCAAATGGGAAAGGCGAGAAAGTTATATTTTAGAACCTTCCCGTATAAACAATTTGATGAAGAGTGCAGTGTCGAGTGCATATAATATTGGTTTTGTATTTAGGAATATTGTATAAATTTTGCGGATGATTTAAGTTGCTAGTTCCGGCAATAGCGAACATATACACCAATTCCTTAGCGCAATGCATATGAATACTATCTTTATTGTCGGAACTTAAATCGCCTGCGAAATTTAAAAAAATACTCAGCGGGTTGTTTATGATGTTTTTTTATCTTGAATTTTTTTTTCAATAATAGTAATATGAACAAAACTGTTAAATAACAATCTACATACTATGGGTATGATATGCGCAGAAGTTTATAGTGTGTAAGCGGTTCTATTGCGTGTTAGTTTGTTATAAAATATTTATTTTGAATATGTAATAATCTTTATTATAGGTCTATTGTTTTGCAGGTAATTAATTGTTTTATCCTCTCTGTCTATAAGTTGTACTAGCTCATGTATCGATTTAGTATGTTGTAACTTCCCTAATGTAGAATGTAGAGTTGATCATAATGAATTGTCGGATCTGTCAGGAATAATAAGCGTGATTGATACTAACAATACCATGAAGACGTCTAATTCATTCAAGTTTGCAAAGAAATTCAGAGACCAAAATTTCCAATACTTTCGTCATGTGTTTTCACATGAGGATTGGTCCGACGTTTATTACAGTCCTACTACCGAAGAAAGTTTCACTTACTACATAAATCTTCTTTAATTCTAAATGGATCTTGCTTTTCCAATAGTTGAAGTATTTAATAATTCGAAAAAGCCTTAGATTACAGCCAGAATTTATAAATCCTCCACAACAATGAAACAACTTTATAAACATGCAGTATTTACTAAAGAAGATGATTTCTTACATTACAAAAAAATATTAAAAAATGTACAGATCGGTGATTAAATCTGCGAAGCAGTTACATTACAACAGTAAGTATCACGCTGCTGCTAACAAACGTAGAGCTACATGAAATATTAATAATGAAAACATATCATCCAGTAAACATTTAGGAGAGGCTTTGAAACAAATGCGCTATGGAATCTTAAGGAATCCAAATGACATTGCAGACACATTTAATAGATTCTTCGTTTAGGCAAATAGATTACGACAAATCCCACAGCATAATCCTAATTCCATTTATATCGAAAGCGTTTCAACTACAGAGATTTTTAATATAATTCAAGACTCAAGACATTCAAATGTTATGGGAGTAGATAACATTAGCTCTATTATACTAAAAGAATCAATAGATTTAATACTGCAACCTCTAGCTTGTTTAGTAAACAGATCCTTATTAGATGGTATTATGTAGAAAGCAAGAATTATACCGATATTTAAAAAAGGTGATACAGAAGAGTTACAAAATTATCGTTTGACTTCTATATTGTCAACGATCTCAAAAGTACTAAAAAATGTGATGTATGACAAGATTGTCAAACACATCCGCTCAAACAGCATCATTCCTTACTTATTAATGAGTTGCATGAAAATTTGAATAGCAACAACAAATGCATTGCTGTTTTCACGAATTTATGCAAAGCTTTTGATATGGCGGACCGTACCATTTTACCGGACAAACTTTTTACGTACGGTATTCGCGGACGAGCCTAGAAATTGATAAAATTGTATTTTGAATTTCAAAGTATCACGCCGACGGAAATAAAATTGACTCGTGGCGTACCAGAAGGATCTATTAATGTTAACTTTATTTGTAAATGATCTACCACGACTGTCATCATTGAATAATATAGCTTTATATGCCGATGATACCAGTTATCTTTCCTATGCGAATTCCAGAGCAGCAGTGATCATGGATTGCGAAGAAATGCTGTCAAAATTTCGGAACTGGTGCAGTAGGAATAAGCTACAACTCAATTCAGATAAGATCTGTTTCATTAATTTTACACCTGGTATCAGTAAAATAAGAAAGAGCTTATTGTTGAAAGTTGAAAGAAATTCTATAAAACTTCTTAGGACTTTATGTTAAGAATAGCCTAAATTGGGAAACACACGTTCTCCATCTCTCTTCCAAGCTATCTTCTACCTGCTATGGTATTTATCCACTTCGCCAAATGACGCAAAATGAACATATTACTTGTTTATTTCTATGCCAATTTTCACTGCAAAATTTCCTATTTCCTATAAAACGCAATTGTTTTGAGGCGCATCCAAAAAAAAAATGGGATACGAAATACAGTTGGAGCGAATGGAATGGAATCACGCAGGCCATACTTTCAAAAATTTTCACTCTACCAGGTATCTACGTTCTCGAAGTTCTTGTATATGTTGAACGCAATATGCCAAACTTTAACTTAAGGAATTGTTTTCATGAATATAATACCACGTCTGGCGATCAGCTTTGCTAGCTCACACATAGACTGGAAACCTTTGAAAAATCTTATTACATGGGAATTAAATTATATAACAGCACTCCCCAATTCATTAAAAACAACGCAAATTTTAGATAGTTCGAGAAAGCACTCAGAAGTTATTTCATAGAAAATGCACTTTACACTGTTGATGATTTCTTGGATTCTAGTTAGTAGTTACGTCTTGTATTAATTTAGTATCCTGTTACTTCCATTTTATTGCTAAATATTGTGAATTTTGCGCAAAATAGGTTTAAGGTGCTTTTGTTTCTTTCGATCTTTTGATCTACTTTGCTCAGATGTTTATTTTGACCTGTCCTATGTCTCTTTGTAAAAATCTAGTAGACAATAAACATTATCATTATTATTATTAAGCTATAACGTTCTCATTAGAATATCCTAGTAGTTAATTTGGTGGTGCTTTCAAGCAAGAATGGATATTATTAGAAACATTTGTACTTAATTATTATATTTTAATTAAAAGTGTACTTACCACAAAGCAGTTCATCCCTAACCCGACGATATAAAGGTATATGCTAGATACTGTGGATTCGTGAAAAGGATGCAGTAAGCTTTCATCGTTGCAGAAAAATCCTCGTTCATACGGATGCGCCCACAAAAAAAGGAATAGAATTGGAAATCCGACTGTAAACACAGAGATACATCGTGATTCGTAATCAATATACGGCGCGGTGTAGAGTGAAATCAATGTCAGGATTTGAGAACAACATTATTCTACATATATACATATTACAACTAGTTCTACATGCACGTACGTATACAAACATTAATGACAGATGGACACAACAGTATTCGGCCTTACCGCATGATAATAAGACGACATCTAAAACTACCTTGTATAAAGGTATTTCTAAATATGCTTCTGCCATTGGAAAAACGATTTTATTTCGCTACGAAACTGACTTATGTCATGATTGTTGTTCACTCATCGAATCCGTATAACTAGCAACTACTTTCATCACATGCCGCGCTGCATAAAGAAATATGTATATACTTCGTATAACATAGTATATACGACTACCATGCTATTTCCAACAACTACGATCGACGTACAACGCGCTACTATTCATTGAGCCGGACGATATCTCGAAACACCTGTGCTGCTTTACCCCACAATCTTGACCGTCAAAGCGCATGCGTCGTACGTATAGAAATTGTAATGAGAACGTGGCCAAAAATCAATTTTGTTAAATAAAATGGAGTTTTTCAGAAAAATGCCTATTGTAAACCATGATAACCAGGTAACTATCTACTATCAATTATTTGTCTTGTCAGTACACTGAGCTTAACCATTAACACAATTTGTTTCTGACTACGTTAAGGATTTTTAAAAAGTCCTGCTATATTACTGAAGATTCAAATTGTTAATTCAAATAAATGGCGTCAAAGTTAGAGTATATCAGCCTAGTGTTCTGTAACTTGAAAAATACTAAGGTAAGTGAAATTGGATCAATTTATGAAATGTAACAAATTACTATTCATACTGATCTTACAGTAGCAATATGAATACGTTTCACATGTACGTCTATAAAATTGACAAATCTGATAGTTTTAAATGTTTAGATGCATATTTAAATTATATTGAATGGCTGGTCAACTATTGGGATTGACAAGAAACCTAAAAATGAGTAATTTGTAATATTACTGTCGTTTGGTAGCAACATTCATGAATACTTGCATTTCTGATATTTGAGCGGTAAATTCAATAAAACTAGAAAGCGGTCACTTACTAGGTTGACCATCCAATGAATGACTATACGATCTCATCTTAAGTATTAGTATCGCAGATGAAACAACTCAAATATAATCATGCAATAAACATTTTCCAAAACCATTAAAATCCTTTGTCAATTGAAATGAAGTATTAACCAATGAACTAATGTATAAGAATATACTTCGTTACAGATTGCAGAAATCTTATGAAAGGTTCACGTAAACTATTGAAAAATTAAAAAAAGCAGTAGCAGCAATTCAACAAAAGAGGATGACTGCTAATAGGGCAAGTAAACACTATAATATTATTCGTAAGGGAATAAACAAACTTCACGGAAAAAGTTCTGTAGAATTGCGAAAATGGATCTTTCGATTGTTCTTCTTCCGGCGGAAGAGGATAAATGAGAAAACTGGATATTACAGAAAAGAAAAATCCTTTTCCTATGCAGTCTGATGAGATTAAAGACGTCGTCCAAATTGTTATGCAAGAATCGAATAGAGAAAACTCAGCCAACCCCAGCCAGGGGGTAAATAAAAGTCCGGAATAAGTAAACGAAATGCTGAGATTATTTTCAAAGCTCGTGCTATCGTTACGGAGAAAGACATCAGATATTGATTTAGTGAATTACACAATTACGTAGAAGAGGAAAATGCTTTAGACATATTTGAAAATGGATGCTGCGGAAAAGACAGGAGTCCAATTGTGCCCTAAAACAGGCAAACACCTTGGGCCAAAACAGTACAAGAACTTTTACGACATAGCCGTAACGGAAGAAAAAGAATGCATTACCGTATTGGCAAAATTCTCTGCCAGTGGAAGTTGCCCCACCTTGCATTATCCTTATAAAAGAATACCAAGAAACGTACATAAACTCAGTACCCGATAAATTTACAGTTGGAAGAAGTGACACAGATTGGATGATTGGCCCAACTTTTTATGAATACCTTTTAGAAATGGTTAATTGAAAATAATATAAAGTTATAATAATATTATTTCTATTAGATGATAGAATATGGGACAAATATTCTAGTAGTAAATAAAAACGTTGTTCCAATAACCTCAGGTGTGCAGGATCTTCCTCAAGAAACAATTATTGAAAATGATCTAGTAGTACTAATCTAGATACTAATAATATAGTTTTGAAGTAAGTAAAGAAATTCTTGTAGCTTCCGGATTTAACAACTCTTTTTCGGATGCTCGCAAAGATGATAATGTTCTTCTTATACTCCCTACTTGCAATAATACCAAAAACATGAAATTGTAATGCAAATTTAAATGATCTAAACCAAGCAAATACCAATAATACGACTAGTGCAACTAATGATATGACTATTGTAACCAATGACATGACTGCTGCAAAGACTGATATGACTAACGAAATCAATGACACAACTGATACTATCACAGATGCAACTTTGCAAAGGAAATCGTATAAAGATATATGGGAAAACCATTTACATTTTTCTACAATTGAGAGTAGTGTAAGGGAAAGCAAAGTAGAAAAGGTTACACTTGCCGTTTCTTCTAAATTATGGAAACAATACTATGAACGAAAGGAAAGTGAGAAGAACTGTGTGCGGACTGTGTCATGGTTAAATGAGCAATAAACGTTTCCCCCACAATCATATGGGGCTTCTTCAGAAGAGGTAAAAGTGGTAGGCCGCAGCACGGTAACTCAACATGTAAACCATACCAGATGCCAAACTAACTAAGCGAGAAGCAGCTGACCACGGTAACTCAGCATGTGAACCATGCCAGGGCCGAAAATCAATTGCGAGGATACAAGGAGAGCAGCACACTTTTATGCTGGCGGTAGGCGAGGCCTGTCGCTGATTGGTTGGGTGTTGCGTTCACTGTTAGTGGAGGATCGGTCGTTACAGATGACGGGCTTCCATATGTCTGCAAGGGGGTAACCTGTAATTCTATTGACATTCTAAGGATGTTTAAAGATCTCTATTGATCCTTAGGCATCTTCTATTCTTGCAATTGTGAAAGGAAAATACATTTTTGTTAGTGATTCGTCATCATTTGCGCATACATTAGAAGGTTTAAAATAATGTATGAAATTTTCATTTTTTTTTTAAGTATTAAAAATAGGTACAATTTGAACAAGTCGTTAAAAATATCAAAAGTATTTCATACATCTAATGATTAGTTGCTACAATGATAAGGAAAATCCTTATACATATCTTATCTTATAAAGATACACCTAATTTAGAGTTTTGACTACTTTGTTTTATTACTTGTCTATTATGCTTATTGATACTAATATAGATGCGACACCGTTATGGATCGAAATTTAAAAAATTTGAAACTATACGTAACAGTACTTTACAGACATCTAATTAAAATTTTACAATACCGAACATAACAATCAAAAACGGAGGATTTATCTATACGTATACAAGGTTTTCAACGCAACCCGTTCATTAAATGTTTTCGCAGTTAATATCTTAGCCTAGTTCTGAAAATTTGCAGCAGCCAATACGCGCTCTATTGTAATAAATTATGTTTAAACTCCTATTACTTTAGGTTATACCGGAAATTAACTGATTTTAAATTACCTATACCCCCCTCGTATAGTTTAATCAATTAAACTTTTACAATAGCCATGGAAAAATAAACTTAGTAGATGTGAAGCTATAAATATTGAATTTAAATGCGCGAACATTTTTATCAAGATCTTCAAACGAGCCGAACTACAATATTTTCAATAAATTTTATGTAATATGCATATGTAACATAAGAAACAACCGAAAACAGAATGAAAAATATATGACCTTATAAATAAAAATCAAGAGTAAAGTTGAGAGATTTAGATAGACAAAGCCAAGGTCCATTGGAGCCGATCGATTGATCCTATTACGACGGCCATTGTGTACTACAAATTTTTAGCAGTAAGCCAAGATGCTAACTGCGAAAACTTTTAATCAACGGGATGCGTAAAAAATCCTGTATATGTACAAAGTACACACATACAGGGTGGCGCAATAGTGTGGCAAAACTCGATATATCTGCCTTCTAATGAACATTGCACACTCCTAAACATAACGATTTAAAATTACTTACATTTATACAAGGTGTTCCATAATTCCAGGTTGAACCTACGTTATACTGGGCATTTGGATAGTAGGGGAGTACACTATGTACTTACCACTTTATTATTTTATATTACCAGGTGTACAAGCACGAAATGCGAAATTCAGACAACAGATGGTGTACCAATACAATTTATGCTATAAAGATTTGATACTGCGCCATTTTGTTGTCATCAACAAGTGTCAGACATGCAGGAGTGATAAATTAAGAGCATTCGAGGACAGCATTAATTTTTTGTTTTCATTTGAAGAAAACTGCTGCTGAATCATACCGATTACTTCGAGAAGCTTATGGTGAACATGTTCCATCGCAAGATACGTGTGAACGATGGTTTCGGCGTTTCAAAAGTGGTGACTTGGATGTTGTAGATAAAAAACGTGGAAAACCTCAAAAATACGAAGACGTGGAATTGCAAATTGTTGGACGGAGATGATTCGCAAATACAAAAACAACTCGCCGAGTAATGGGGCATTAGTCAACAAGTTGTTTCCAATAGGCTACGGGAGATGGGAAAGATTCAGAAGACCGGTAGATGGGTACCACATGAGTTAATCGACAGGCATATGGAAAAGCGCACAAACACATGTGACATTTTACTAGCTCGGTACAAAAGGAAGCCGTTTTTGCATCGTATAGTTGCAGGGGATGAAAAGTGCATTTATTTCGAGAATCCCAAGCGCAAAAAATCATGGGTAGACCCAGACGCACCATCCACATCGACCGTAAGACCGAATCGTTTTGGCAGAAAGACGATGCTCTGTGTTTGGTGGGACCAGAGAGGTGTGGTCTATTATGAGCTGCTAAAACCAGGGGAAACGGTTGATACTAAACGTTACCAACAACAATTGACCGATTTGCACCGTTCGCTGCTTGAAAAAAGGCCAGAATATCGAAAGAGGCAACACAAAGTCATTTTTCTTCATGACAATGCTCCATCACAATGCAAAATCGGTTCGCGACACGTTGGAAGCACTCAGCTGGGAAGTTCTACCTCATGCGGCTTACTCACCAGACTTGGCGCCTTCCGATTACCACTTGTTTGCATCCATGGGTCACGTACTTGATGAGCAGCGCTTTGGTTCGTACAAAGACGTGAAGAAATAGCTCGATGAATGGTTCGCAGCAAAAGGGGAAGATTTTTACTGGCGTGGGATTCACAAATTGCCCGCAAGATGGAAAAAATGTAGGTATAACAAGCGATGGAGCATACTTTCAATAAAGCACTTTTTATTATTCTTCCGAATTTAATATGCTTTTTTAGAAAAAAAATCCCCACTTCATGCTTGTACATCTGGTAAGCATTCTCTATACCTGAATTCAGTAGTTGAGAAGATATTTCAAATCATTGAAAAAATTTAAGATTTATAGAAATTATTTCAATATATCATGTTATCCGTGAAACATTTGCTCCAATTAAATATTTATTATTTATCAAGATACGGGTTATTAAGTTTGTTATGTTTTTAAAATAAATACCCAGTATAACATAATGAAACCCTATATTGGGAGTATGGGAGAGTTCAGCTTAACCAAAATATAAATTAATATATAGGTGTTCCATTAAAACAAAAAAAAAAAAAACAGAAATTAGCTTCACTCTGGAATTATGGAAAAATGTTATGTTTAGGAGCGCCTACAAGATTAGAACGTGTTTTTCTATCTCCCTTAACAACAGATATATCGAGCTTTCCTACAGTATTGTGCCACCCTGGTGGCCATGCTCGAAGAGGCTTCTGACGAAATTTATCGAGTTCGAGTTTCTTATTGTTTTGACATTTCTAACTCCTCCTCTTTCGAAAAAAAAAAATGGATCCACGTCGCTATCATTAAAAGTCAGAAAGATACAAGCACATATTCTCAGGTGTTTCCCGAAAACTAGAATTTCATCAGAAGCCTCTTTTCTTCGGGCGCGGTCATAATTATATATACATTTAGTGACAAATTGATATCCCCTCGTTATTTTCAAATCCAAACAGTTAAATGTCTTATTGATATATTGTTTGTAATCAATATGTATATTCAATACAAATCAAAGTAACAACTCTGTGATAACTGTGTGATAAGGAGTGCATTTTTATCGCAGTCAAGATCAAGAACCTACAAGAATTTATGTAAATGTGAGAAAGTTCTCTTCATTCTGGTCCAAATAGAAGCGATACGCTGTATATTTTTACAGTTGTTGATTTGTTATGTATACACACAGAAGATCTGTGTACGTATGCGTAATTTTTTTTTATATAAAATAGCAAAACAGGTAAGATATAGTAGATACAACTAATAATCTCTTGGTTCTTGCAGCTTTATTTCATGTTTAAGAAAAAACGGAGATGTTTTGATAAGTACGTTTATCTTTAGTAAATCATATATCAAAAATCTTTAAATTATTGATTACTTCTAATTAGAAACAATCGTAATTTTCCTATTCTTAATAATACTTACGAAAGTCAATTCTTAAAAGGACATCTTTTTTACAGATTTTTGGCATGTAATCATATCAAAGTTTACTACATTTTCTTTTAAACAATAAAGCCGCCAGGAAATTAAAATTCAGTTATTTACTCAAATGATTAAAAAATTATTGCTAATTTTGAATGCCTATGTTAAACCAAACATTACTTTAACAACAACTAATGATTTTTCCTAATACGTGAACATAAAGTTGATAAAATTAGATTATTCACATGTGGATAACATCAATCTAACTCGACGGACTCATTATTATTTGAGAGTCTCTTGTCCAAGAGAATATAAACATCCTAAATCTAAAAGAATACTTAGCTATCCATATACTCCAATGAAAATATTATAGGTTATCCGGCATAAAGAGTAAAACAATTACGCCCAAATCAATAAAGCCACATTAAATATAATTGAATTTTTAAAATAAATTAAATTTTAAAATAAGTTTTTCCTGATAAAATATTTAACAAATTTTAATGAAACAGGATGTAATTGCGTAGTATTGTTACATATTTTTAACTTATGCGTATTTTATACAATTAATATATTAAAGAAGATTATTTTAAATATTCAATTTTGCTCGTTTTACTATTGTATTGTTTATTGCAAAACAATTAAAAGGTAGAAACGGAATAAAAATTCTATATATTTTTTTAGGCTGTTGAAAATTAAATATGTATATATAGGGGTACGTTCCACTGCAACTTTATCGAAATATCTCGGCAAAATTTGAGACGTTACAAAATAGTAAAATGTGGATTCGGGAAATCCAGTTGACCGATTTATCCCCAAATTTGAATCTACATATTTATACAACTTTAAAAAATTTTCCCTTTTATGTACGAAAGAGTGTGTGTGTATATGTAAAAAATCCTTTTCCAAATTTCTCCGTTGCTTTTGAATATAATGGGTATCGCAGAGGATTGAGGTTTTGTTTACACTTTGATTCAAGTCTTACTAGCCTTGAAAAAAAACAAAAATGTATTTTATGTCAATTAGTTTCTTTATTCCAGAAGGTCTTTCGCTTCACAGAGTCAAAGATCGGGTGGATGAGCTCTGAAAGGAAAGTTCAACATCTTCTTTATATATTCTGTAATCAAAGATCGGTAAAAACGTTTCGAATAGAGCAGGGATCCTCGGAAGACTAGAAGAAAGGCGGTGGAAATTGTGATAACATAGAGGATCTTGTGTTAGGCGATCGACGGTTGACGGTAAAAGAAACTTAAAAAATGTAGTGACTTTCTGACACAAGTGCTCACCAAATCCTCCATCCATCCAGGGATAAGAGGCTTTTTTTATCGCTGCTTCTGTCTCATTCTAATAACGTAGCATTTAATAATTAATTAATATATATCTGAACACAATCGTATTTCCTGTACCAACGGCCAGGAAAGTTAGTATAGCTATCAATTCCTGAATTTTGTGCCTGCAGTTCCAGCATTGCGTAGATATTTATAGTGTGAAAGGTAAATGAATATATACTGTAATGTTTTTACGTGGGAAAAATAGAGAGAATTTCGGGTGTCCCTAAAACACTCTTACAGCAATTTGGAAATTGATAAATGAAACTTTGAATGAGATATAGGAATTTAAATGACAACTAATTTTAATTATCGAAATGCCGCTTGATAAACTTTATGTTTTGCGTGTCTGTTGAAACTCGGCTACTTCAGATTAACACATTACATTAGCTCACTTCTGAATTTTAATTTGAACCACCTTTTTACTGGAGATATAACTAGATGCAAGATGCCTGTTGCCACGAGAGGTACTTTTTATATTCCCGGACTAGGCACGAAAGAAAATGAAGAGGACAGCAATAAACATTTATTTTCAATACAGGCCCCTTGCTTTTGGACCTCGTTTCAGTAACATCTGCAATCCATTATAAAAAAAAAATTATCTTTTGCCTGCAAAATATTGTGGACTGGTGCATTGTCGTGGAATAACGGGGCACCTTACGACAGTCTTCCGCGCTTTTTCACTTTAATGGAATCTGAGGCGACGCATTAACTTTGGATAGTACTCTCCTGTTAGGGTAAAATTTCTTAGCAGTACCAAAAAATATTATTTTCTGCATGAAAAATAATTTTGCTGCACTGATTCTCGTTTTAAAGCAGGGTCAAAATGATAGACCCAGGTTTCATATCCGGTGACAACTCAATTGATAATTAAATCTGGTTCGTCTCTACAAAGCGCCAAAAATTATTTACATGTCTTTCTCCAGACATTTTGGAATGGTGAAAATTTTCGTGGAATCCATCTCCAATTCTGAAAACCGTGGTTTCTAAAAGCTGCTAATTGTCGCCTCTTTAATCTTGCATCCCGGCGATTCAGGACAATGTCAAAATAATTTTGACCATTCGCAAATAGTCGACTTTGAAGTACAATCATGCCAACATTTCTTTACGAGTTATTTTTGTGGATTTTTCTTGTTTTGTTAAGAATTTTAAAACTGCTCGATATTCGAGTTTGTTTGTTTTGGTACATGACAACACAAACTGACAGATAATAGACCTAATACTGTTACAATTGTTTTGCAAATTGGCAAACACGTTATCAAGGTATATATGATAAAAAACAATATATTAAAAAATTATGATCCCTATGGTATGCTATACAAATTTGGTTTGCGTTGCACCAAAGAAATGTATAGTATGTTCTATTTAAAGTAAGCTTGTACAGCGTACCAACGAAACCAATTATCTTCTATACATGGATACAATTTTAGGTCATAGACTACTTGATCCCAAGTACCTTTTGTTTAAAACATTTTTTCAATCAAGTGAGTACGTGGGATGCGCTCGTAGTTCACCGATAACAAATAGTTGCAGTACCGTTTGTAAGATGTTCATATTTTATTTCTGTTTCAAATCTATTGTATGTATGTATATTTAGTTACTTTGTGCACGCTAATTATGAAAAAAAGAAACCAAACAAGACGTTAGAGATTTGATATATTTTGATAAGCATTATCTGCTAGTTATTTTATCACGATATTGTATGGTTTATCGCTTTTTTTTGTATAGAGAGTGACTTATATCAAATGTTATAGAAACAAATGCACTTAAAGGTTGATGTTTACGTTATATTTCGTCTATCAGCAGCGTTTAGAGAAGTAATTACCCGCGGTCTTGATAAAAAATTTCATCATTTAAGTGCACACACATGTGAACGTGTATTATGTATTAAGATTAGAGCATAACCAACAGCGTGCAATTGAAAGCTTTAAAACCATACCACCCTGCGCGCTACTACACATTAGATGTCATCGATCGATATATGTTTATTGATGCTCGCACAGTCAAAGAAAATTAAGAGTCAATACTTAATTAACTATGCGATGTATCGAACAGAGTGTGCTTTCTATACCTACACTCACATGTTGGGATGTCATTACATAATTTCCCCGGATTGTTGTACAACTTAGCCTACAACAAAAACAAAGTCAATTTATTATTGATTTATTAATATTCACACAAATTTCATTGTTTTATACAGTGATGGTTTCCAAATTATGTTCCCAGGAACTGCGTGATATATCTGAGGGTATATAAGCGTTCCAAGAAAAATGATCCAGATTAATCGTTTTATTAAGAACCTAATCTTACAATATGTAATTCTTTACATATTGTAAGATTAGGTTCACATGAAAGTATTGGGGTGCATTATAGGTGAGCCTATAATCCTTTTGGTTTGTAATCCGGCATGTGCGTTGGGCCAAAATAGTGAGCAAGTAATTATAAATAACTAGGGGTAATTTACTTATTAACACAAGTACATAATAAATATTTTTTCTATAAATTCCTAAAGTAAAGAGAATTTATGTATTTTTTCTCAAATATTCATAATAGACACATGGATATTTACGTAATGGAGGTTGCGGGAAGCATGTGATTTTTTGAATTTAGTGAAAAGGGCAAGACATTATCGATTGTGAATAATTATACATTCTGTAAGGCAAATGTGCCTGGAGGTGTGCTAACAAAAAAACAAAGTGTCCTGCAGAGGTGTATCCATTGTCTGAGAACTGTAGTGATGTTTTACGTTCAGAATGTTGCCGTAATCACAAGGACAAATCTTAAAAGACAGATTTTCAATAACAATGTGAATAGAAAAGCTATAGAAAACCTGTACGGAGAACCTTTTAAGTTAATGCATACGGCACTAAGAATTAGACCAGGTTTGACGGAAAACATAACAACTCATGACATGGAACTTGTTAGACACAATGTATGGATGTGTAGAAAAGGATCACACCCAACTCTTCCAAAATCACAAAAGGAAGTACTTTTGGCCGTAAAAACACTGGGTCTTGTAACCAACAAAGAAGAACCGTTTGTACTATTCTATGATGAAATTCAAAAGATTATAATCTTTGCTCCGTATTGGAATATTTTCATATGTACATATGGACCGCACATTTGACTTTTGTGTAAAGTTTTTCACACAGTTATTTACGTTGCATGGTTTTAAAAACGGACATTATGTTCCTTTAATTTCCTGTCTTCTACCAGACAAAACGCAGAATAATTAGCAACAGTGCCTTAATTTATTACATCAAAAATATTTAAAAAGTGGTTTAAATTTTTATCCTAAATGTATTGTGATAAATTAGGAAATTGCAATTCATACTGCTATGAACAACATGTGGCCAGAATAATTGGATGCCGGAAAATTCAGTCGATCGGATTCACTCAAGACTATAAAAATGATACTGATGCGGGACAAATAGTGAAATATCTTTTTGGACTTCAGCTTCTCAATTGTAATGAATTTGGTGATGCAGTTTCTTTTGACTTAGTTCCAATTATGCCTAATAATTCCAAGCTAGAAGAATTTTGCAATTACTTAGTCGATAATTAAATCAGTGAAAGCTCCGAATTTCCACCTTACATTTGGGCAGTTCATCTGCTTTATTTGTAGAACAATGAATGCCTGCGTGTCAAACGAAAAGAGAATATCTATTGCTCAGACAATATACGTATTACCACCAGCGTTTGGCCCGACTATAATGTAGGAATGCTTGACCATTTTCGATAGAAGGTAAATTGGCCAAACTATACGGCGCCGGAAAATTGTAAATACTAATGGTATACAAGTTCAATTCGAACAATTATTTATAATGTAATAGAAGCACCTCTTTAGAACTTATATTTTACATTAAAATGAAATCAATATTTTTCAATACATAATGGATGAAAATGTCTACTTTCACACAAAGATCATATAAATTTTCGAGTACAATATAACTTCTTAGTAGCGATTCCTTTATTAAAAATTTATCTATATCACTGAATTCCTGAATTTCCGGGAGTCCTAAACCGGTATTAACTAAATGCCATTCTATATGCATGTATATTTTCGTGACCATTTCTATTCTACACATTTTTAAACAGCTTTCAGTTGCCTTAATAGTAATAGATTATATTTTCAGTATCACACTTTTACTGTTGAAAAAAACAGAATACGCTGCTTTAATCTACTCGTTCTATGGTGAGCTCTAACATTTATCTGCTTATTTTCGCTATTTATTATTTACGTATATTACATTTGTTATTATTTACACGTGCTTGTTACCTTGCTGGAGAATATATGTAGGAAAACGATGGTTATTTCGAGTGGAATTGCAAAAAAAAAGATATTTACACATTTTATTAGTATTAGTGGGCTATGCCACAAATGCCTTTAGTTACTGCGACCTTGTACCAGAATGCTATTATATGTGTTAGAATAGGTGAAGCCTCTTAATAAACCTTACTGCTACTTTAGTTCAGTAGATGACAGAAATGATTTATTGAAATGTCGAGTGCAACTGACGGCAACACATTTGCATAGAATGTGTTCTGCCGTCTCCAGATCTTCTTGCCATAAATGACAAATTTGATCTTCAGCTTTTCCTAGATTGAATAGGTAATATTTTAGGGCTGCATGATCTGTCAGAAATCCCGCCAATAATCTAAGGTCCTGTTTGTTGAACCATAGCACTGTCTTTGCTGTCTTAAGCGAGCCTGATATGAATGCTTTCACCTGTTTTTATACTGGAGCATTTTCCCAGTACGAAATCTTTTGATTGATCTCCCATGCTTTAATTACTTGTTTGACGAGTCTCTTTTGTAGGCCACAGAAGGGGTTAGGACCGATGAATGGCATATTCGCTGATTCTCTGGCCAGCTGGTATCCCTTTTCATTTCCGGGTGTTTTTTGTGGTAATTAGGCCCACTAATGCCTATACCTGTTCCAACACCTTCTATTCTTGAGCTTCCGTGTACCATGCCAGGGTACCTTTTTTGAGACTGCCCGGATGCCCACTTACGGCTTTCAATGATCACTTTAAAAAACTGATCAAAATTGTATCGCATAGGGATCATATCCTTTGCAATGTGCATCACATAATTTATGTTGGGATCTTCAAGGATTCTGAGATGCTCTTTAAGATCCCCAAGCTGCAGTCCCTTTCTTCTGCAAAGAGTGAGGGCACTCTATATAGCCTGTTTCTGAATGCAGATGTGAAGCGGCGTTAGTCCTGGTAGGACTTCCAGCGCTGCAGTGGGACACGTGCGCACCACACCTGTAATGTTGAGACAAGCAAGCCTCTCATTTGAGAAACTAAGATAGAAGGATGTAGAGAAAATTGAAGTTGACATGAATTGAACAGGGGCATCAAAAAAAAATTAATTATATATAGGATGTTTAAAAAACAGACTTGCATCGTTTGTAGTGGAAACTGAACGACCTGTATACTTGGGTAATTTTATGCCGTGCAGAACCTGTCTCCAACTATTTTCATTTGAGAACCCTTTTTTAACTTGGTCAGGTACGGAATTATCTTTCGTCCACACCGTAGAATCAGTCTACAGGAAACAAATTCAGTGATAAAAGTTTTATGAGTTAGTTTATTTTTTTATAAGTAAGTATTTCTTTATATGTTATTACCTCAACACCCCAACCGTCTTGATCATTTTTACATGTGAAAGCGAATAAAAATTGAACATTAGAAGGTTAACTGCATTATTACTTTTCATTACGTTAAAACTTTTTATAGAGTTGCAACGTATCTCGTAAGATCTTTGAAATAGTGGGCGGCGCTATGACGAATCATTGTTTGATTTCTTGGCTAGATTTCTGGAACCTTAAACATATTTTCTCGCAGATGAGGTGCGCGCGTGTTACGATGTTTTACCACTAGATATTGATTCCTCGAATTTTTTGGCTGAAGTCCAAATGATGCGCTCATTAGATCTTTCAACGCGGATATGTTCGTGTGGAGTGCAGCATGCACTTGTCTCCCCGAATGTCAAGAAGAAATTTGAAGCTATTGTTCCGTGATGTATTGCTTTTGTGCATATTTCTAGTGCATATAAAGGATGCTTTACATGTGATTAACTACTGATGTAAATAAAAACTTAATTTATGACTAGGTATGCATGTGCTACCTTATTTTCTTTTAAGAAACTAATATTTTTCTCTTGATGCTTGATTTACTTGTTTATGCTGCTTATTCTTTACGTCTATCTACTTTATAAGTTACGAATTCAGAATTTCACTAGAGATGCATATTTCAGATGGAGCAGTTACAAAGTTATACAGGTTATACAGATTGACCCAAATTAGGTACCTTATTATTAAAGCAGGATAAAACCAATATACAATAATTAAATATCAAAACAAAATTAATTTAATTTAATTTCTAAAAAGTAGGATTCAAATATGAATTATAAAAGAAAAGTATTATGTATTTTAATATATGTGAAAGATACGCTTACATTGCGCAAAAATCTTAATAAGCTATTTAAATCATGATTATTTTAAATACTACCTTTCGAAAATATCGAAAACAGCAATGAAATAATATATAAAAACGAATGTGAACCCTCCGACTACAAATAAAACATTCTGTATATTATGAATTCGTCCTATAGTCCTTTCAAATACAAGTGCAAGGGTACTGCGCAAGTTGAAACTGTAAAGGTTTCATAGATTAGCCTGTGAAAAATTACTAGATTAGTCACATTTTCACCAAATCAATATTACAGATGTTGGAAATATCCGTAATTTAATTATATATTAACAAAAAATACTTAACGAGGTAGTGCGACACCAAATCGTCATAATATATAAATTATACATGAACAACTTAAATCCCTATCACACTAATAATGAGTTTGACAAACTACTGATGTCACTGGTGTAATTTGATCAAATTTTCTCATTTTTAGAAGTCTCTATTTCCATCACTCAGTTTTATGCAAACTCGTTTCTGATTAGTCAAATTTTAAATGTGACGTTGTAAATCTTATTCAAGTTGAATTTTTTCTTTTTTGTTGTAATTACTTTAAGTTTACCTAGTTTAAATGTTTATACATCCAATGCGTCTTGTACACCAAAGTAATTTCAAAGGAACAGGACGTTTATGTACACAACGTTAATAATTCAATGTCATAACAAAGGTGTGCCTTTTCTTTTATTGAGTGTAGTGTGGCTGCTTACTCAAGATGTCACTGAAACAGTCGAGTTTGTTAAACTCGATAATAATAGCTTTGTTCAAACAGAAATCACAAACTAGTCATATACTTTGAAAACACTTTCGAATTTTTTTTAGCTAATCGAATCGCGTTTGCCTAGTTGGTGGGTGATTCCTCTTTGAATAAGGTTAATGTGGCAGAGTCTTTAGTTACATACACCAATAATTTAATTTAAATACTTAGTGTTTCTGTTTCTGATAATGTGGATTTTTGTATTTTACAAACATCACTAGAAAATCTTATTTTGGCAAAAGTTTTCATGAAACCGCTAGATTAGTTCAAAAATCATTAAAACTAGTAAAAAATCACCAGACCTGGCAACACCGGTACTGCGTATCATTATTTTTTTTTTCTGACAAACTTAATGAAAATTCCACTAAGTTTAGTAGAATGAAATGTTAATTAGTGAACAAATTTTACTTCAGTGATTAATGGATTTTTTTGTGAATTTGTTGTATTTTATTTGTTTGATACTTTAGTTAGTCAGCACTCATTGCCAACAATAGATAGCAAAAATGGATAAAGTACGCTGAAAGAATTGGTTTGTGCATATATTAGTTATGTATATCGTTGTGCGGTTCTTGTTAACGACATAGATAACCTTCAGTAATTTTTAACTAATCAAACAAAAAAAGGGTACGCCCAGGGAACTGGGATATTTAATTTCTTTAAACAGTAACCCCTATTTCGGAACGTATCTGCCTATATACTCTAAAAATAAAGATACCCAAACTTCTTTGCCTCGTAGACCACTTGAGAGACTTTTTTCTTCCCCGAACCCCCTCTCTGTAGAATAGTACGGCCAACGATTTACCATCGATTTCTTTTTTTTTTGAAGAAAATTGTTACCGCGCTGAAACACCTTCCACAATGTATGGAGATGGAAAAGCATCAAAAGCTTCCTTGCAATAGCCCCCAATTTTTTCTCTCTCTAACATCCACCTCCAACGAGAAAAAAGTCTAGACAGAAGAGTACTCTCGCCTAAACGACTAAAGCTCTCTATTAACCAATAAACTGTAAGCATTTTTCACTTTAATAGTAATACATATGTTACATGTTTTACTGAGGTGGGAAATGACAAATGAAAGGAAACGAGCTGTCTTTTGAGCTTTAACTTTAAGAGAAATGAAAATAGTTTCGAATATAATCTATGAAAAATATCTAACTCCTTTCATAAATTCAGTATTAAGGCCTATACGCACCACATTACAAGAAAACACCATGTTGGAAACGTTTTAAGTCGGGCATCTTAACGAGCTATATATAGTTTGTTCATTGTATTTTAAAGTACACTACTATAGAAACATATTTTGTGCACGCCGCAGACAAATATTTCAAGACTTACACTATTTAGTTGAGATGACACACCGACGGCACTTAATTATATAAATTATAGCTTATACATTGTCGTTTAATTTTAGTCGGCTTGAGAGGAAGCAACAATTCAAAATAATGAAAGTACATAAAACTTTATGGCTTTCTGTTCGTAGCGACGAAATTAACTTGATCACTAAAACAAATTAAATATAGAATTACCGTTTTAGATATCTTAAAATATGCAACCAATGCGGCATTCTTTTTAAATAGAGGTTCTATATTTTCTTTTGAAGTTTTCGAAAAGTTTTCTTTTTAAGTAAGTAGACACATAAACTATTAATTCAAAGGCTTTTAGGGCATACATATTCACGTATTATTTATCTGTTAATTATATCTAAACAGATTTAGTTAAGCTTCTTAAATTTTTAATGTTTTGTTTATTAGCGATCGATTTTGGCGTCGCGGTAACCAAGAAAATGAAAATATAATTTTTTCACCCAATCATTTAGAGCATTCGTCTTGGATGAACATTCTCTTATTAAATGGACATACTAGTCTTCACTTCTAGGTAAAGCGTTCTCTCGTAAACGGACATGGTAGATAAGTTAGAATTCCTCTGGAGATATCATATTCGAATGTTAATGATAATAAATATGATTACTTCAATAAAATTACCAGTAGTCTGTGTTAAAAAATTGTCGAACAATTAATTTTTGATGATTTTGAAAAGTTAAATGGTTGGTGGCAATGTTTTAAGCGACATTATAGCATTAAAACTACTTCTAATGAAGATGTAAACATAAACAAGCCATAGATTATTTTAAAACAATAGAATTCACAGTGAATAAGTACGATGCATGATGCAAGCGGAGTTGGACGTTTTAACAAAGAAAACCTTAAAAAATTAAATGCCTAAGTAGCCAGTAAGTTTTACATAATGCCAATATAACGTTGATTCAAACTAATGAAATCTGTATATTGCAAATAAAATTGTAATTTCATTAGTATTTCCGAAAAAGCCTCGTCTCGGTAAGGAATCGAACCTGACATCTCCCGTTTG